>CAUYLG010050580.1:0-71748 GCA_963573385.1 Cacajao melanocephalus
TTGCGTTCTTCAGTTCCATTAATTCACTTATATTGATCTCCAAATTGTCCATTCTCGTGAGCATTTCATCAAACCCTTTTTCAAGGTTCTTAGTTTCTTTACATTGGGCTAGAACATGTTCTTTTAGCTCAGAAAAGTTTATTATCCACCTTCTGAAGCCTAATTCTGTTAATGGATAGCACTCGTTCTCCATCAGACCTTGTTCCCTTGTTGATGAGGAACTATGATCCCCTGTAGAAGGAGAGGCATTCTGATTTTGGGTATTGTCAGCCTTTTTATGCTGGTTTCTTCCCATCATTTTAGGTTTATCCACCTTTCGTTTGTAATTGCAAACTTTCAAATTAGGTCTCTGAGCAGACGTCCAACTTGTTGACTCCCAGCGCCAAAATCTGAGCAACCCACTGCGCTGATTAAAACAGCGGCATTAAGATTCGTGGTGCTTTTCTGTCCAGGAATCTCCGGTCTGGCCTCCCTCTTGAATTCCTTTTTCAATCAGGTAAATAGGCGAATCTGCCTTCCCGGAGCTCCAAACATCGACCAAAAGGGGACTCAGTCCCGTTTACTCTGCACCGAGAACCGCCGCGCCGAGACACCAGCAAAACTGCCACGCCGGCCACAAGAGTCGCCCTGGTGACCCGTGGGGCTCCTCCACTGGGAATCTCCTGGTCTGTGGGCAACAAAAATTCATCTGTAAATGTGGCGTCCTCTCGTTCTGTGCGCTTTCTCTGGGAGCTACGATCCTGAGCTGCTAGTAGTCAGCCATCTTGGATTTCTCTCCCACTGCTCCTGTTCTTACGACTAATAATAAATGATTTCCCATTCACTGCTGCAGGATGAAGTCAAAATCCTTAGGGTGCCACATTGGATCCTCTGCACACTGGCTCCACTCTGCTTTTCCAGTCTCAGCTCTTACCACCTCTCCCATTATCTTTGCATCAGTACTGCCACAAACAAGTGCATTTCTCTCATACCTGTGTCTATAGTTTCATTCTTTGTTCTGTTTGGATTCCTTTTATTTGTTACTACCTGGAAGAAAGAAAGAGAAAGTGAGAGAGGGAGAGATTAATTAAATTGAAGGGTTTTAATAAAGTACAAATGAGTACTTCCTTGAAAACAAAACAAAACAAAACAAAAATTTTCAGCCTATCATAGAGAAGCCTACCATAGAATTCTACTAAGCATGTTATAAGGATTGGAAGAAATTCACAGAGAAAATTAACAAATTTGGAGAAACTTAAATATAACCTGAACACTCTTCCTCTACAGGCGTTAAAAAAAAAAAGTAATTCCATTAAACCATTCCTTACAGTAAAGAGATCTTTTGTTGATAAATGGACTACAGGACAGTTCAAGAAGTATATTCGTCCTCAATGTTCTTCCTGATTAAAGTCATGCTACATGCCATAGGGCCAAAGTTAGATTTGATCCAGAAAGTCTAGCCAATAATGTGGGAAATAACCCTGGACAAGAATTTATGTTTTTTTTAAAAGACATGTATCCTGGAAATGCAATTAAGAAAATTTTGGACTCCAGAAGATTTGAAAGTCTGAGAGTTTAGTTAACATTCTGGAGGAAAAACAAAATTTTAAAAATGTAATATTAAGAATAAATACTTAAAGAAACCAATAAACAAAAGTAGAAATATATCTGAAGAAGAGACTAGGTAAGGGATCCATGGGCTTGAAGAAGTCAGCCAAAACATGGTGAAATATCTGTTTGTCATGTCAAAACCAAGTATGAATATTATGTAAAGAAATGGGACAAGATTTTGAAAAGACAAAAATTTATACAGATGTTAGAAGTAAGTACAAAGTATTCCATAAAACTGAAAAATATCAAAATATTCCCAAGGAAGGTAGAAGTAATAAAGAGAAGGTAAAGTTTAAACAATTACTTGGGGGTCAAATCCAGCCCAACACATGCTTAGGATTTCTGAGCTTAAGACATACAAGGCAATACTACTTTCATCTAGCACTCTTTTTCTTTTGGGATGAATGCTGTTGAATTTCAGTCACATGAGTAAGGGATGACCTCAGGCCATGTGTAAGTGTTACAGCTAATAGGTCAGGTGAGGTCTCAGCCGAACGCCAGTATCAACCATACATGTGAGTAAGGGAAGTTTCAAGGCAACTCTAGCCCCAGTCTGACTGCATGAGAAATCCTGAACAAGAACCACCTGAGCTCAATCAAATCTTCCCAACCATGAGAAATAGCAATAAAATGATAATTATTGTTTTTTTAAGCCATTAAGGTTTGGGGTGATTAATTATGAAGGATATAGAGTGGATTTTGGTAACTGCAAGTGGCGTGCTGCCAAATAAAACATGGGAGCAAGCAGTGGGAGGAAGTTAGAAGTGCTTTGAGAATACTGTTAGCTGAAGTCTAATGGCCCTCAAGGAGGCTATTGGTAAGGGCTTAAATAAAAGTGAGAAAAATGTTATTGGAACATGTATCTGAGACAGATCTCTGTTAAAAAAAAAAAAAGTTTATTTTGCCAAGGTTAAGGAGACACCTGTAACACAGCCTCAGGAGGTCCTGATGACATGTGCCCAAGGTGGTCAGAGTACAGCTTGGTTTTATACATTTTAGGGAGACATGAGACATCAATCAATACATGTAAGATACACATTTGTTCAGGTTCAGTCTGGAAAGGTGGGACAGCTCAAAGCGAAGGCTTCCAGGTCACAGATTTAAAATTTTTCTGATAGACAATTTGTTGAAAGAGTTATTATCAATAGAAAGTAATGTCTGGGTTGCAAAAAAAGGTGTGGAGACCTAGGTTTTATCATACAGATGAAGCCTCCAGGTAGCAGGCTTCAGAGAGAATAGATTGTAAATGTCTCTTATCAGACTTAAAGGGTCTGTTCTGTCAGTAATTCTGAAAGAAAGGAGGGTATAATGAGGCATGTCCAGCTCCCTCTTCCCATCATGGCCTGAACTAGTTTTTTCAGGTTAACTATGGAATGCCCTTGACTGAGAGGAGGGGTCCATTTGGATGGTTGGAGAGCCTTAGAATTTTATTTTCAGTTTACAGGAAGTTGGATGAAAGGAGACTGTTGTTATAATAGTAATGGCAAGTTTGGTAGAGTTATTACCTGTGGAAACATGAAAAATGGATAATGTATCTATTGAACTGATGGATCCAGCTTATGAGATTTCCAGGCAGATGTCAAAAGTGTCACCTAGTTTCTTTAAGCTGCTTATAATAAGGTATAGATAGAGATAAACAAAAGAAACACATTGGTACATATTAAGAATCAGCAAAATTAAAAATACAGCTACAATATAATTCAGCAATTTCAGTTCTGGATATATATCCAAAAGAACTACAAACAGAATTTCAAAGAGATATTTGTCCACCAATGTTCATTGCAGCATTATTCATAATATCCAGAAGGTAGAAGCAACCTAAATGACTGCTGAAAGATGAATGGATAAAACAAAATGCACTATATGCATACAATGGAATATTATTCAGTCTTAAATAGGAAGGATATTCTGTCATGTTACCAAGTAGACATATGTACAATCAATCAGTCATAAAAAAAGACTACATTACTCAACTTATATGAGGTATCTAAAGTAGTCAAAATTATAGAAACAGAAAGTAGAGTGGTAGTTGCCAGAGGCTGGTGGAAGGGGGAGGTGGGGAGTTTATTTTGGCATATATAGAGTTTCAGTCATGCAAGATGGGGAGGTTTCTATGACAGTGAGCATCTAGTTGACAATACTACACTTGGAAGTTGTTGGGAGGGTGAATTTTATAGTATGTGTTTCTTTACTACCATAAATAATATATTAAAAATCCAGAACTTCCTAGGTTTCAACACAATGCCGTTTTTATTTTCAGACTCTTCACATGAAAAACAATGTTAAAAACTAAGAAATGTTGATTTGCAGTAGCTTTGAAGGTAAAAAAATAAAAATTAAATTAAATTAAAACATTAAGAAGTGGCTTTTAGACAGAGATCAAATCAAGAGCACTTTCAAGAAATTATGGTCTAGAGAGAAAGCCAAGAGTGTGACTGTATAACTCTTTAAGATCTCAAAAAGATTTGAAGGGTACATCACAGGCCTTTTTAAGTAGACAGAAGTCTTTATTAAAATCTTAAAAGTGTGTCTTAAAGATCCTCTGAATTAAACAGTGAGATTTTTAAGAATCTTTTCATTGTCCTACAGCAACCTTACAGGGAGCCCAACATAAAAAGGGCTTATTTTTATTCTTGTTTGTGAGGTGGCTTTTGTTGAATGAATCAAACCCCAGTAAGATTCTTAGGAAACCTACCACATTTTTAGAGAATTGCACTGCTGAAAACATACTCAGCTTGGATTAAGAGGTACACAGACATTATAAAATGAAAGGCAGGCTTTGGATCTCTGAACTACTATGAGTAGACACAAGCTGAAAAAAAGAAAAAAAATATACTCAGCTGCAAACACCAGCCATTTCTTATAGAAAAGAAAGAATAATTGACATAGAAGTTGCAAAAATGGTAGAGTTCCCAGGTACCCTTTACCCAGTCCCCAGTGATGATGTATTATATAACCAAGCACAATGATCAAAACCTGGAATTGATGTTGGTACATTGTTTTTTTGTTTTTTGTTTTGAGATGGACTCTCACTCTGTTGCCCAAACCACAGTGGTGCTATCTCGGTTCACCACAACCTCCGCCTCCCAGGTTCAAGCAATTCTCCTGCTTCAGCCTCCTGAGTAGCTGGGATTACAGGTGTGTCCTACCGTGCCCAGCTAATTTTTTGTATTTTCAGTAGAGACGGGTTTCACTGTGTTAGCCAGGATGATCTTGATCTCCTGACCTCATGATCTGCCTACCTTGGCATCCCAAAGTGCTGGGATTACAGGCTTGAGTCACCGTACCCACCCAGTACAATACTATTGACCAAATTATGGACTTAGTTGTATTTCACAAGTCTTAACATTTTTCATGGCATATCTTTTTAATCTCCCTGTAACTTTATATTTT
The DNA here is from genome assembly GCA_963573385.1 of Cacajao melanocephalus. Classification (NCBI taxonomy): domain Eukaryota; kingdom Metazoa; phylum Chordata; class Mammalia; order Primates; family Pitheciidae; genus Cacajao; species Cacajao melanocephalus. Next base: position 4,984 of record CAUYLG010050580.1, read on the forward strand.
AAGTGTATTTCTTGTAGGCAACATATAGAGAAATCTTGCTTTTTGTCCATCTAATATCACTGTCTTTTAAATAAGTGCTTATTCCATTTATAATTAATGTAATTACTGATACAATTGGTTTAAGTATCCTATCTTAGTTGGTTTTTAGAATATTTTCTCTCATCTTTTTGTCTCTTCCTCTTTTGTGTAACTCACTATTTTGTGTGTATCATATTTAATGTTTTGTTTTACCTCTTCTATTCAGTTTTTAGTCATTCCTCTTTGTGTTAGTTTTGGAGTTTGCTCCAGAAATTTTAGTAAGTATTTTTCAGTTACCAAGTTCCATCTTCAAATAATTTTCAACTTTATGAACAATGTAAGAATGTTACAACTACATACTTTCATTATGCACCTCCACCCTTTGTATTCTCATTATCTTATATTTTCCCTTCATATACACTATATATCCTACAATTCATTGTCATTTTTTGTTTTAAAACATGAATAATTTTTAAAATAAAATTTTAAATAGACTTAAAAGATGAATGTATTTTTGAACTTTTTCCTTAAACCACATATTACACTTTTTTTTTTTTTGAGACAAGAGTCTTACTCTGTCACTCAGGCTGGAGTGCAGTGGCACAATCTCAGCTCACTGCAACCTCTGCCTCCTGGGTTTAAGAAATTCTTGTGCCTCAGCCTCCCAAGCAGCTGGGATTACAGGCATGTGCCATGACGCCTGGCTAATTTTTGTATTTTTTAATAGAGATGGGGTTTCACCACATTGGCCAGGCTGGTCTTGAACTCCTGACCTCAGGTGATCTGCCTGCCTCAGCCTCCCAAAGTGCTGGGGTTACAGGAGTGAGCCACCATTCCTGGCCACATATCACACTTTCTAGCACCCTCTATTCTTTCCTGCTTATATTGGCTTCCATCTGGCATCATTTCTCTTCAGTCTGAAAAACTTGTAAGCTAACTCTGCTGAAGACAAATTCTCTCAGCTGTTTTTTTTTGTTTCTTTTTTTTGGGAAAATGTCTTTATTTTGCCTTAGTTTTTGAAGGACATTTTCACTAGATATACAATTCTAGATTTAGTTTCTTTTCTTTTTTCTTTTTTTTTTTTTTTTTGAGACAGAGTCTCACTCTGTCACCAGGCGCCAGGCAGAGTGCAGTGGTGCGACCTTGGCTCACTGCAACCTCTTCCTCCTGGGTTCAAGCAATTCTCCTACCTCAGCCTCCCGAGTAGCTGGGACTACAGGTGTGCACCACCACGCCCAGCTAATTTTTTTGTATTTTTAGTAGAGACAGGGTTTCACCATGTTGGCCAGGATGGTCTCGATCTCTTGACCTCGTGATCCGCCCGCCTCGGCCTCCCAAAGGGCTGGGATTACAGGCGTGAGCCACCGTGCCTGGCCCCGATTTAGTTTCTTTATTTCAGCATTTTGTCTTCCATTTTCTTTCATTGTTTCTGTGAAAAGTTATCCATTGTTTCCTGCATTTAGTATGTCTTTTTTTCTCTCTCTCTCTTTCTAACTGCTTTTCAAATTTACTTTTTTTTTTTTTAACATGGAGTTTCATTCTTGTTGCCTATGCTGGAGTGCAATGGCACAATCTCAACTCACTGCAACTTTTGCCTCCCAGCTTCAAGGGATTCTCCTGCCTCAGCCTCCCGAGTAGCTGGGATTATAGGTGCGCCCACCATGCACAGCTAATTTTTTGTATTTTTAGTAGAAATGGAGTTTTGCCATGTTAGCCTGGCTGGTCTTGAACTCCTGACCTCAGGTGATTTGCCCACTTCAGCTTCCCAAAGTTCTGGGATTACAGGCATGAGCCACTATGCCCAGCCTAAATTTACTCTTTATCTTTGTTTTCAGCTCTTTGATTATGATGTGCCCAGATATTTTTCTTTGGGGTTAGCTCAACTTCTTGGATTTATGAGTTGATAGCGTTCACTAATTTTTAGAGCCTAGTCAATCATTATCTCTTCATTTTCCTCACTTGAATACTTTATATTTCCTGTAGTTAAGTGTATTGATTATTTTTTTCCCTTGTTATGTTCTGTTTGCTTTAAGCTCATCTAACAAATTCTTCTCTTCTGATATCATATATTTTATTTCTAATTTTTCCATTTGGTTCCCTTTAAAAAAAAATAGATTCAATGGCTGTGCTAAATTTCTCTTCTTTGCATGCATGTTGTCCACCTTTTTCTACTAGATTGCCTAGCATTTGAAGATGGTTATTTTAAAGTTCTTGTCCAACCACTCTAATGTCAGGGCCATTTCTGGGTCTGTTTCTATTGGGGGTTTTCTCTCTTCTTTTTCCATCCATTACATTTTCTTTTCTTTTCCTTTTTTTTTTTTTTTTTAGATAGGGTCTTGCTCTGTCACCCAGGCTGTACTGCAGTAGCATGATCACGGCTAACTGCAGCCTCACCTCCCAGCCTCAAGTGATCCTGCTGCCTCAGCCACCTGGATAGCAGGGATTACAGGAATGCACCATCACGCCTAGCTAATTTTTAAATTTTTTGTGGAGATGGAGTCTCACCATGTTGCCCAGGCTGGTCTTGAACTTCTGGCCTCAAGTAATCTTCCTGTCTTGGCCTCCAAAACATTTTCGTGCCTCTGTGTGTCTTGTGATTCTTGATTAATCTCTTGTGACTTTCTACATCCTATCAGGAAAAGTCTGTAGCTTCCTTTCCTTCTTTATCATCAAAACAAACATTTTTCCATAGTATTATATATTCTTGCTAATCATCACTTTTAATGGTTGCAAAATATTTCATTTGATTATTCTTTCATCATCAGACATTTAGTTGGTTTATCATTTTTCTCTCTGATTGCATACAGGATGATATGTATACAAATAGTAAAGAATAGGCTGGTCACGGTGGCTGATGCCTGTAATCCCAGCACTTTGGGAGGCCGAGGTGGGCAGATCACAAGGTCAAGAGATGGAGACCATCCTGGCCAACATGGTGAAACCCAGTCTCTACTAAAAATACAAAAATCAGCTGGGTGTGGTGGTGTGTTCCTACAGTCCCAGCTACTCAGGAGGCTGAGGCAGGAGAATCACTTCAACAGGGAGCTGGAGGTTGCAGTGAGCCAAGATCATGCCACTGTACTCCAGCCTGGCGACAGAATGAGACTGTCTGAAAAAAAAAATAGTAAAGAATAAAGTAAATTATATTTTTCTCTAGAAAAGTGAATGTCCTTCCTTATGTCAGGCCACTACAGCTGGGGACTGGATCAATCTGTTCACTAGTTGAGCTGGATCAGGGCTTTGTTGCATCTTTAGTTCAGCATGATTTCTTATATCTTTAGTTCACTATTGTCTCTAAATGTTTTTATGGTAGAGTCAGGACTTCCTTTTCTGCAGAGCTTGAGGTCTGAGCAATGGCAAGTTTCCAGAGATCTTTTTGTACTTTATAGCTGGGTTATCAGTTCTTTAAGTGATGGGTGATCTTTTTCTCCTTTACAGCTTGGCTGTCAGCCTTTGTGATTATTGAGGAGTTATCTTTGTTCTCCAATACTAGCCCCAGCTTTCTATACCTCAGGAGATCTCTGTTTTACTGTATTGTGACCAGTCTTTGGAGGACAGTTTCTTTCCACTCTGTGAAAACCTGGATTGCTTGAGCAAGATTTCTCTCAGCACTTTTTCTCCTCCCCCAGCATTTGGAACTGAAAGCTACAAGTATTTAAGTTGGACTCCTCTGAGCTCTCCTCGTCTGCCTCCCTCATTCCAAGGGCAGCTGCATTGCCCTTAGAAGATGCTTTGAACACCTGAACAGATATCTGTCTCAGTGCTCCTATCCTGCCCAGTCATATGCATGCTATCCTTGAGCATCCTGTGAAAACTTAATGAAAGAGTTCGTGGGTGGGTACATACTCGCTATGTGGCTGGGAATCTTTTGAATTCTGATCTGCTTTGTCCAACCACATATGGCTATTATACTTGTTAACATTTTGTTTGGCTTCTCTTTGTCCACCAGGTAAGCTAAGGCAGAGTCCTCTTCTTCCTGCCATTTCACCAGGGATAAGAGAAGACATGAACCCTTTCTCTTCTGTGAATACTCGTTGCCTTCTGAAGTTTAGCTTATTTAGGTTTCTTTGCATCCTCAGTTCTCTGAGAAATTTTAAAAATACTATTTTATAGCTTATGTGTCTTGCTTTTGGTGTTAGGCTGAGAACGATGGTCTCTTGTGACTTCCTACATCCTAACAAGAAAAGGAAGTCTGCAGCCTCCTTTTTTTCACTTAACATCAAAACAAACACTTTCCCATGTTCTTATAAACTCTTGCTAATAGTCATTTTTAATGGTTACCAAATATTTCATTGAAGAGGTTAATCATTCTTTTGTAAGACATTTAGTTGGTTTCCAAAATCTCTTTTAAAAATGATGTTTCTGTAGAGAATAAAAAAAAAATTTAAATCCCTACTCATGCTTGATAGTGCATAATGAGAACTGAATTCTCATTAAAATTCAGTAACATACCTTGAGGTGGCAGGAAGTGAGTGCTTAATAATTTATTTTATTGGCCAGGTGCAGTGGCTCAGGCCTGTAATCCCAGCACTTTGGGAGGCCAAGGCAGGTGGATCATGAGGTCAGGAGTTTGAGACCAGCCTGATCAACAGGGTGAACCCCGTCTCTACTAAAAATACAAAAATTAGCTGGGCATGGTGGCACGTGCCTGTAATCCCAGCTACTCAGAAGGCTGAGGCAGGAGAATCACTTGAACCTGGGAGGCAGAATTTGCAGTGAGCTGCAATCGTGCCACTGCATTCCAGCCTGGGTGACAGAGTGAGACTCCGTCTCAAAAAAAAAAAAAAAAAAGGAATTTATCAAAGCTTCTCTGAACAAAAATATTCATGATGGTGCTAACAAAGTACACTGTTGATTTTATCAATTTTATAGACCTGCATTTAAAGTATAAAGCATTATATAAAGCATCTATTTTATTTGTCCACTAAGCATCCTTCCTCCCTGCTTCTGGAGAAGGATGCTTAGTGGACAAATAAAACAGGTGTTCCATTTGCAAAAGTCTATTAAAAATGTGTTTTCTAAGAGTAAAAATAATAGAACATGAAATGTAATCAGGGATTCATGTATGGATTTCAGAGGATCCATATATTCCCTAAGAGATCACACATTATATGAGCATATTTTTATTTTTCTTAGAGATTTCATAACATTTACCAATTATCAAATAAGTCCATGATCCTAATGTGGTAAAGAATCCCTGCCATGGAGCTGTTGCATTTAAATAGATTGTGAGCCCTTGCAGGTATCTTAATAGAGCAATGACTTCACAAGTTTGAAAATAATAAAAGTATATTTCAACATTGAAAGTGTAGAACATGTAGTGTCTTATTAGGATAACATGAACTAGCAGTTAGGCTAGGTTGGGATATTACATTCTTCATCAATGGTTTTACAAGTCTATACAGACAAGGCAAAACTGTCATTTTAAGTCTTCCTTCTTTTCCTTGCTTTCATGTGCTTAGTCTCCAAGGTGGTTTTTCCTAGGGCTAGGTTAAGATATGTGAGGGTCCTAGCAATCTCATAATCTGCTGTTCATTCAACTGATACTGTTTAAGTATTATTCAATATTTGTTTAGTGTGGATATAAAGAAAGTATTATGTCCATCTTATAAACAACTTTTAGAAAGCAGATAACATCTTGAGAGGGATATGAAAACACAACTCTCGCATACCTAATAAACAGGATTACTTCATGCATTATTTGGTTCTACAATTTCTGATTGTAATTATGACTGCCAAGTTAATATGGCCATCAGGTGAGTGGTCTCGGAATTAGTAGCCAGCCCCCAAGTTATGCTGTAAATTTAGCATGTGTTTATTGCAGAGATAATAGAGTTAGGCCTAGGCTGGTACAAGCAAGAAATGCTTTATGATTTTTTTTTTTTTTTTTTTGTCTAGGAAGCTATCTGCTTTGATGAGAGCAATACTGGTTATATTTTGCCAGTTGTGGAAAAAACTGCTTGTAAAAACTTGGTGTAATTGACACAACAGTTCTGATTTTTTCCAAATTTTATTTTTTAGAAGGAGTCTTGCTCTGTCACCCAGGCTGGAGTGCAGAGTCATGATCTCAGCTCACTGCAACCTCCTCTTCCTGGGTTCAAGCGATTCTCCTGCCTCAGCCTCTGGAGTAGCTGGGACTACAGGCGTGTGCCACCATGCCCGGCTAATTTTTTATATTTTTAGTAGAGATGGGGTTTCACTGTGTTAGCCAGGATGGTCTTGATCTACTGACCTCGTGATCCGCCCACCTCGGCCTCCCAAAGTGCTGGGATTACAGGCATGAGCCACTGTGCCCAGCCCCAGTGATGTTTTAACAACTCCGTAGATTGAGGACCTAGGCAGCTGTCCTGCTGGTCTGCATCTCACTACAGCTTCAGAAAGTTCCCATAAATAAATTATCTCCTATCTTTATTAGTCTCAGTGCTCTAATCTAGGTCCTCATTACTTCTGACTTGAGTTATTTATCATAATAATAAAAGTTCTTTTTAAGATCCCCATCTCTGCCTATCCATCATGCATATCAACAGAATAATCTTAATATTAGTAATATATTAGTTTTAGTATTAGTTGTTTGATTCATAAATTTAGTTTACAATTTGGCCTTTCCCACTAAACTGTGAGTTCTTTGCTTTTTATTTATCTATGTTTGCCTAAGACCTAGCACTGTGCTTAGTAAAATGACAGATGTTTAAAAATGTTTGTTGAATGTCGAATGGATAAATTAATGAACCAACATTAAATAGTTGGTATCTATTTTGAAAAATTAAGGAAACAATATTACATAGTTGTATCTAATTTTGACATGCTGGCAGACATCTTCCCTACTCCCTTTCTCTACCATACAAACTAGTTTTCCTTTGTGTCTCACTAAAACCACAGACTTGGCTTTGTCTTACTTTCAGTATTCCAGAGTTAGAAACCATAACCCAGAGACAGAAAGGCATGGACAACTAATAGCCTGGATGGGGAGAAAGGCATATTCAGGAAAAGGGCACTGGCTTGACTCAGATCATCCACAAAATGAAAACCAACTTATAAGTAAGTGAAAATTAATTACACATTGTAAATTAATTTTTTTTACTAAGTTCTGTCATATCTTATTTAGACCTTTTTGGCTTTATTTATTCTTTATAATAGATAGCCATATTTTGGACTATTAAAAATAACTGATCTAGGATAACACCAGTGGGACTGTCAAAATTCACCATTTTATCTCTTAACTTTCTAGAGTGGAATATAGCCAGGTTGCATTCCCTCACGTGGGACCCTGCAATATGTGCAGATTAGCAAATAAAATGTTTTCTGCCATTTATATAATCCACTCCAGAGTTAAGAACTCTATCTTACCAGTATTTGATTACAATAAAATATTTACAATATTACTTATACTATTTTAACTTACAATATTAATACCACCATTAATCTGAATAATAGCTTGGAACATACTAATATGCTTTTTTTCTCTTACTTTTCGCCTTCATGACCTTCTCCTTAGTCAGCTCAAGACATGATATGTAGGAAGTTAGGGAATGGCAATTAGAACTGTTACAGAGGAATGCAAAAAGAAAACAAAGAGTTAATATTCAGCTTGTGACATTTAAGATGATATTTTACACAAAGGCAATAATCTTGCAGGACAGGCTTTGTCAAGATAGAGGATTTTTCAAATGCCTTCATCTCTCCCTCAGCATATCTAGATCAAGTGCTGAGAAAAAGGCATCATAGAGTCTTAGAAAGGGGAAAGTAGAAGTGGCCTTTTGGTCTTGGGTATTGTGTAAAAAAAAAAAAAAAAAGAGGTAGGGAGATAATGGGTTCTGATATCCCTTTTTCCACCTAACCTGATCAAGGCCACAGGAGATTAAAATTGGTGGATGAGTTTGGAGACATAAAAGGCAGTTTTTAAACTTTCTTTAGCTACTCTTTGTTTCTGGATGCCTTGGGGAAAACTGAGAAGTTCCTACAAGCCCCTAAGAGAGGATATGGCAAGTAGTTGAGTTGAGAACTAGTGGTCCTGCAACAGGGGGCTAATATGTAAAAAGCAGTTACAGCTGAGAAGTGGCTGCCTGGGCCAGAATATAAAGGAACACAGGGTAAAAATGCAGAAGAATCTTCATTATTAATAATCATAATCCAAATTATGCAGGGAGCTCTCCTAGCCTCTGACCCAGCTGAGAGAGCCACAGCTACAAATTACTCTGACTGCAGACCCCAGGATGCTGCAAGATGTACCCTGGAGGATGTGATTGTCATTGTGGCGGTCAGAGGAAAGAGTACAAGGACATTGTCGTTTCTGAGGAAGCTTTTCCTTTGTGGCCACAAGGCTACAGCCAGCACACATTTTTTTTTTTGTCTTGGAGAGAAGCAAGGAAAAAATAGAGAGGAAATCTAACACTGATTATTTTTATCTATAGAAATGAAAATTTACTGTTTAAGTTATTGTATCCATTAACGACACTAGGTGAAAACTTAAGGTTTATATCACACTACCCAGGCAATAGAGGCTGGTGAAGAAGACCAAATCAATTATAGAGAAAATTAAACATTTTATTTGTCCATGTGAGTTGTAGTGTGAATGAAATTTACAGACCCACCACACATGTATACTTACACTTTAAAAGTTTTATAGTATACTCATCTTCTAAGTAAATGAGTAAACTATGAAAATAAACCACACTTTAAGTAAACTATGAAAATAAACCACACTTTTTAAACATGACTTTTAGAATACAGGGCTCACAAGCCACAAGGCAACATGTAATAATGATAGCAGGTGGTAAAATCCAGTGTTCTAAGCACTTTAAGCTGTCCACTGTGAAGACAAGAATAGACTTTTATTTTTTTGAGATGGAGTTTCGCTCTTGTTGCCCAGGCTGGAGTGCAGCCGCGTGATCTTGGCTCACTGCAACCTCCGAGTCCTGGTTTCAAGCGATTCTACTGCCTCAGCCTCCAGAGTAGCTGGGACTACAGGTGTGCACCACCACGCCCGGCTAATTTTTTTATTTTTAGTAGAGATGGGGTTTCACCATGTTGGCCAAGATGTTCTTGATCTCCTGATCTTGTAATCCACCCACCTCAGCCTCCCAAAGTGTTGGGATTACAGGTGTGAGCCACCGCGCCTGGCAAAGGGTAGACATTTTCATGCTAAAGAATGGATTGTTCACTTTGGGAAAAGAGCAGATATCAATTATTTCCATAGACATTACAAATACTTTTCCTTGAATTATCAAAACAAGTAACATTCTTTAATTTTGGGGAATTTTCAGTCGCTTTATTAGGCTCTTCATGAGTTTACAGACATTTGCTTGGTGAGGACAAGATTAAACAGGACCAGAATTTCTATTTCACATCAAGTCAATAATAATTTAAGAATTTATTACATGTAAGGTACATGTAAGGTATAGGATCCAATAAAAAAGACTCTATTTCTCTCTTAAAACAATAAAACGGATACTATAAGGAAGCAGACAGTTATTGTTAAAGGAATGCTATGGATAAAGAAGATAATAAAAGTTCTGAAAAGGGAATGCATCTTTAGCACTGAATATAGTCCTTAGCTCCTTTGCAACCAGTAAAGACTCAATTAACATTTATTGTTGAATAATTAAATGAGACTCACCTATGAGGTAGAGACAAGATTCTCTGAATAAGGTTGAATTTGAACAGGATTTTAAAAGGCAGAAAGGATTTGGATATGAAAAATGAATGGGGAAGCCATTTGTAGGGGAAAGGTATATTTTCAAGGGGTAGAAGTACAGGGTATGTTTAATGAACAATGATACAATTAGTTTAGATGGAAAAGGGACATCATGAGTTGTGGGCAATACCAAGAAGCTTCAAATAACATGGGAATTTTCCTGGACCAGTGACTTCAAAGCTAACCTGAGGAGTTTAGACTATCTATTACCAACATAGAAGCACTGTAGAGACAATTGGATGGGTAATGTGATCAAAGGTGTATTTCCGGATACTGAAACTACTAGCACAAGCAGAGTAGCAAGAGATGTAAGAAGTAGAGACCACTTATAGGGCTATTGCTATAGTATGTTCCATTCCTTTTATTGACCTTAAATTCCTTGAGGAGAGGAACCCCATTGCTGTCTTTTCAACTCTTAACTGGACATCACAGGTACTAACTATATGTTCATTTATTCCTGATCTTGGGTAGTGGTAACGGAAATAGAAAGAAGAGTGTATTAGTCCATTCTCACATTGCTATTAAGAAATACCTGAGACTGGGTAATTTATAAAGAAAAGAGGTTTAATTGGCTCACAGATTTTTTTTTTTTTTTTTTTTTTTTTTTTGAGATGGAGCCTCACTCTGTTGGCCAGGCTGGAGTGCAGTGGCACAATCTCGGCTTACTGCAAACTCCGCCTCCCAGTTTCAAGCAATTCTTTTGCCTCAGCCTTCCAAGTAACTGGGATGGCAGGCACAGCAACCCAAAGTGTCGGTCAATGGATGAATAGGTAAACTAAATGTGGTATATACATACCAGAGAATATTATTCAGCCTTACAAAGGAAGGAAATCTTGTCACATGCTACTAAATGAAATAAGACAGCCACAAAAGGATAAATGCTGCATAATTCCACTTATATGAGATAGAGGCCAGGCATGGTAGCTCACCCCTGTAATTCCAGCACTTTGAAAGGCCAAGGTGGGCGGATTGCTTGAGCCCAGGAGTTCAAGACCAGTCCGGGCAACATGGCAAAACATATATGTAAATATATATGTAAATATATATATATATATATATATATATCTTATGTATATATGTGATCGAATAGTCAAATTTCTACAGACAGAAAGCAGAATGGTGATTGCCAGGGACTGGGGAAAGGGGAAAATGTGGAATTGTTTAAAGAGTATAAAATAGTTCCAGAGATGGATTATACAACAGTGTGAATATACTTAACACCACTGAACTGTACACTTAAAAATAGTTAAAACAGGCCGGGAGTGGTGGCTCATGCCTGTAATCCCAGCACTTTGGGAGGCCGAGGGGGGTGGATCATGAGGTCAGGAGTTCAAGATCAGCCTGGCCAAGATGGTGAAACCCTGTCTCTACTAAAAATACAAAAATTAGCCAGGTGTGGTGGTGGGCGCCTATAATCTCAGCTACTTGGGAGGCTGAGGCAGGAGAATCGCTTGAACCTGGGTGGCAGAGATTGCAGTGAGCTGAGATTGTGCCACTGCACTCCAGCCTGAGCAACAGTGAGACTCTGTCTCAAAAAATATATTTAAAAAAATAATAAAAATAAAAATAAAACAATAAAATAAAAAGTTAAAACGGTAAATTTTGAATTATATGTGTCTTACCGCAATAAATAATTATAACGACAAAAGAAACGTGAGAGAATTTTGTAAATGTTTGTTAGTGTTCTTGGAGCTTTGCCAAATTTGGTTCTCCAGATAGCCCTTAGTAGGTGATAGTAGGGTTTCATAATAAAATCATGAGTGTGATTTAACATCTTGGGGATTTCCAATGAGGTTCTAAGGAGAAACTTGTTTATATTAGATGACAAAACATGTATCTGACTTTTTCTACCCGTATATTCTCAAGTCACCTCTCCTTGAACAAGATGCTGGATTTTTTTCTTTTTGAGACAGTGTCTTGCTCTGTCACCCAGGCTGGAGTGCAATGGCAGATCACAGTTCACTGTAACCTCCACCTCCCAGGTTCAAGCGATTCTCCTGCCTCAGCCTCCTACAGGTGCACACTACCGTGACTGGCTAAGTTTTGTATTTTTTGTTTTTGGTGGAGACAGACTTTCATCATGTTAGGCAGACTGGTCTCAAACTCCTGGGCTCATGCGATCTGTCCACCTAGGCCTCCCAAAGTCCTGGAATTACAGGCACGAGCCAATGTGACAGGCCAAGATGCTGGATTTTTAAGTAGTGTTAACATTGTCCTGAATTCTACTCTTCAATATCTTGCAAGTTAAGGCAAGTAGGAAGGGGGCATGGGTGACCACTCTCAACAGTTTGCTATTGACTTTCTTTTCACGCCAGAAAAGCAGTGGATATATCAATATTTCAGATATTGATGTAAGGCCAAGGCCTTTCCTTTGAATACAGACCCACTGGTTACAATTCTATGTCATCTTTCTTGCACAAACTGCATTCCTAATTCATTTTTATTTCCATTTTAAGTAATCCTACACAGGAATAAATTTAGGACAAATTTTATTATTTTACACATTTTTTATTTTTTATGATAATATAAATGGGATCTCATTATGCTTCCCAGGGTCATCTCAAACTCCTGGGGTCAAGAGATCCTCCCACTTTGGCCCCCAAAGTGTTGGGATTACAAGTTTAAGTCACTAAGCCTGGCCAACAAATTGTATTATACTGTCAAATTTTATCACACCACGTATTTGCATATTTTCTCTGCTTATAGTACTAGTGAGATGCATCATAGCAGAATTCCAGTTCTCTAAATACGGTGTAGCTGTTGTTATGTTAGAATGATAACATGATGACTAAAGCTGTCAGAACTGCCATCTCTGTTACAGGGTCAGAGAAGTTTCCATAACATGGATTACATAAATAAAGTGTAAACAGATCTTTTCCTTGTGGAAAATTCCACTGGGATGGTGACTTGTGCACACTGTGTCACCTCTTTCCAAAACTATGATTTTATTCATTATTAAAGTGATTACTTTAAAAACCATTAAGTATTTGCATCAGACAGTCGGATTGACTTACTCCAACAATTGAGCTCCCCCAGAGCAAGCAAGCAATACATGGTGTTTTTAAATTTTTTTGAATCATGTTTCAAAATGAATGTCTAAGTACCATATCTTATGATAGCCAGATGGAGCTAAGTGTGGTGAAGAGGGGAAGAAAAACGCTAGAAACTAGACTTACCTCCATGCCCTGAATTATACTTTTGCTACAGTTCAACAAAGACTCTGCCTGTGGAAGAGGCAACTGATGGGAGAGAATATGTTTGGAAAGCAGTAAAAGAGTAAAAGGATTACAAATTTGAGAAATCTTGGCTTGACCACTTATTAGTTATGTTAATTAAAGCAAGTTATTAAACTCTTCTAAACCTTATTTTCCTCATGAGTAAAATGATGATTCATTTATTTATTTATTCATTGACTTAACAGAATTGAGGTTGGCGGAGATGTTTACTGTGTACAGGAGTGTCTTGAGTGAAGCCACTTTTTCTTTTCTTGGCCTCTAGAGCTCCTAGTACCAGGAAACAGAGAAAGGCAGACATGCACGTATACACACAGTTTAAGTCTTCCAGGGAGAGTATAGTTAAATTAAATGTGAAACTCGTTGCTATATGTAATCTTTTCACCCAAGTGATACTGATATACTTTTTTTCCATGACCTTCCACTTTAGATTTTTAATGCTGGAAAGGAGATAGTATATAAGACTAAGGAGTACACTTTTGAGTCCATCTAACAAAGAGTCAAGTACCAGTACCAGTGTATCGAAGCAATGTGTGTTGCTATTGCAGATCAACCTCAAATTTTCAGTGGTTTAATACAATCAAAGCACCAACTTCTGTACTAGGCCCTGGAGCATATTAGCGAGCAAGACACACATATCCCTATTCTCCAGTGCAATAATAATAACACTTATCTCATAAGGCTCAGTACAAAAATAAATTTAATGGCAATAATTGCTACAGTTATTGAGTGATCTCCATGTGCCAATTTTAAGTATTTTATGAAAATAATTTTTCAACCTCACACTAGTCTTTTGAGATGGGTACTCTAATTACCCTCCTTTAGCAGATGTGGAAACTGAGGCAGAGAGTGGTTAAGTCACTTGCAGAGCTAATAAGTGGGAGACCGGGGATTTGAAACCAAGTGATTGAGCTCCAAAACCTGTTTTCTTACCTATGCTCAGGGTCAGACCCACAGGCATGTGACCTGTGCAGTCACACAGGGCCCTACACTTAGAAGTAGCCTGCACTTAGCTTCATACTTTGCTGCTGCCGCCATCTTAAACTTTTGAATATTTTTTGAACATGGGGCTCTGCATTTCCATTTTGCACTGGGTTCTGCAAATTATGTAGATGGTCCTGACTATGCTATGCTGTCACAGCAAGAGAAAAATCAGGCATTTTTAAAGGTTAGAACATGGAAGTTGTCAACTTTCAAAACTGTTCAGACATTATTTTATTTGTTTAGTCCAATATTTTCTAATCTGTAATGTGCCAGAAACAACAAAAGGCACAACAATCAAAAGATTACCTTTGTGTAGGCCCCGGGCCAAAATGGTATGCTTTACAACTTACCAGAGTCTCTCATTTGATCTTCCACAACAACCTTATATTAAAGGCAGCTTATATATTCGCATTTTATAGATGTGGAATTTGAAGCTTAAGTGATTTACCCAAGGTCACACAGCTATTTAAAGTAAAATAGAGATTAGACTGCAGAAGATTTGACTCATGGTTGAGACCTTTCCCACCACTCTTTGTGGCTTCTAATTCTTGAAATATTATTGAGAGCACGGAATAACTGTTAACAATTATTGCCATTATTTTATTTTTGTGCTGAGCCTTATGAGATAAGTGTTATTATTATTTCACTGGAGAATAGGGATGTATGTGTCTTGCTTACTAAAGAGCTAATGCAGCTTTATGAACAAGAAAACTATAGAGAAGTTTGATTTGCCAAAAATGTTATAGTAATTCTCATTATGAAGATTTGGGTTCTATGATACTTTGAGATGATGTAGTTTTCAATTATTCAAGGCATCTACAAAAGGAAAACCTCTTAACCACAGTTTACTGGGTAAAATACATTGAACAGGCTCATTTTTGTAATGGAACAATCCATGTTATGGCATCTGAAAGGGCAGGTTTGCAGAGACTGGCTCAGGAGAGTGGCTTAAGAAATGCGATTATATAAGAATTGCCAACCAATTATTACCTAGGTAGTTGCTGGGTGGGGTTGTTGAGTGACATGGGAGGGACAGCTTGACGTTCTCAGAGAATCCTTCCTAGTGAGTTCCTGCTCAAGATATTCAGGGCTGATGCTGTGAAACTGCAGTCTAGGAGTTAGGCTTGAACCTGTGACCACAGGATCAAAAGTGAGCAGGAGGATCTCCGACAAAGTCACTGTTTCTTAGGTAAGCTGAAGGACTTGGAGTTCCCACTTCCAGGATATACAGAATGGCACACATGCATTGTGCAGACACACAGACATTCAGCCTTCCGGGGAGCATACAATTAAGTCAAATGTTAAACCTGCTTCTGTATATTCTTATTGTCCCAGTGAATCAGACACATTTTTTTCTTCATACATTTTTACTTCGGTCTTTTATTGTTGGAGACGGTATAGGATTGCAGCTGAAAGTATGGCTCTTTGAATTAGTCTGACACAGCTTTAAGGACCAGCACCAGTGTATTTGTTAATGTTAGCTGCTATTGAAAATAAATCTCAGGCTGGGTGTGGTGGCTCACACCGGTAATCCCAGCACTTTGGGAAGCTGGGGCTGGTGGATCACCTGAGGTCAGGAGTTCGAGACTAGCCTGGCCAACAGGGTGAAACTGAAAATGCAAAAATTAGCCAAGTGTGGTGGTGGGAGCCTGTAATCCCAGCATCTCAGGAGGCTGAGGCAGGAGGAGAATCGCTTAAACCCAGAAGGCAGAGGTTGCAGTGAGCCAAGATGGCACCATTGCACTTCAGCCTAGGCAACAGAGCAATACTCCACCTCAAAAAAACAAAAAACAAAAAAAACTCAAAATTTTCACAGGCTGTAGAACAAGAAATCTTGTTTCTTGCTCATATCAGAGTATAATGTTCCTGGTTAGGTGACTTTCCATGTGGTCATTCAAGGACTCCTATCCCTAGAACACTGTGGCTTCCACCCTCCTCTAGGTCCTTGGTGTTCTCTCCATTCAGCTAGTGGACTACAAGAGAGAGAACACATGGAAAATCGTGAAGGCGTTTTTGAAGGCCAGTTCTAGCCAAGGTGTGCATTACTTCTCCGTATGCTATTAGACAGAACTTAGTCACAGGGCTTCCCTGAGATGCAAAGGAGCCTGGCTTACGCAGTTTCTGGAGAGTGAGCCCTTTTTCAGCAATAGCTCCACACTATGGAAGCAAGCATGAGTCTATGGGGAACATTGTCATCTCTTCCACCACCACTTTGGCTGCTTAGCAACAATATGGCTTGGGTAAAGTTTCTCATTCTCCCTGAGCCTTAGTTTCTGATTTGTAAAGCAGGAATACAAATACAGTCTCAATGCTACGTATCTGTTTCTGCAAGGCTAATTAGCCCATATGCAATTGATAAACAAGGACATGTTATCCATGAACACAGAAGTGGCACTGCTTCATACTCGAGTTTTCTCCATACAGATTAACATTGTGTGCCACTGTATAATAGCAGCTGAATGCAAAGTCCACCAACACAGATGAGTCAGCCATGCATGTTTACCCCACATGCTTCCTCTGGGCTGAGTCCCCACCACATGGTCTATCTTGCAATTGCTTACTGCATTGCTTCCCTGACTTTTGCGCATTTTTACCTTGTCTTCATAACTCAGCAACAGCAAACGTTCCTTATATTCCCTTCTATTAAACTGTTTAGTTAATCTAGGTGAAGAATATATTGGATCTTTTTGTATTGGCTATTGAAACTTTTCTGTCAGCCTGTAATTTTTTGACTTCTTATGAAATAATTACAGGCTGACAGAAAAGTTTCAATAACCAATACAAAAATGTCTAATATATTCTTCACCTAGATTCCCTAAATGGTGACATGTTAGCACAAATACTTTATCTTTATCTGTCTATATTGGTTTCTTTTCTGAGTTATTTGTATGAGTTACGTACGTAAGACCCCATTAATCCCTAATCCTTAGTTGTGTATTTCCTAAAAGCAAGAACATTCTCTTATATAACTACAGTATAATGATCAAAATCAGGAAACTTACACTGATAATTGTATATATTTTGATATAATATTATTATTTAATCTATAGTCCTTATTCAAATTTAACAGCTTGTCCCAATAATGTCCTTTATAGCAAAGAAAAAATGTTTTTCCTGGTCTAGGATTACATGTTGCATTTAGCTGTTTTTTTTTTTAATTAATAGAGTAGAAAGTACAGAGTTCCCAAATACCTCTCTCCTATCTTCTCTCCATAGTTTGTCCTATTATTAACATCTGGCATTGGTGTGGCACATTTGTTATAATTGATGAGCCAATATTGACACACTGCTGTCTCTTAAAGTCCAGAGTTTACATTACAATTCACTCTTTGTGTTGTATATTCAGTGGGATTTGACAAAGGTATAAGGACAAGCATCCACTATTACAGAACAGTTTCACTCCCTGAAAATACCCTGTACTCCACTTATACATCTTTCTCTCCCATAGAGCCTTTTTAGACTGGCCTATGCAATGTGTATTTAAGTTTCATCCATGTCTTTTCGTGGCATGAGAGCTCTTTTTACCTTTCTTGGCTGTGTATTTTTTGTCTCCTTTAATCTGAATGAGTTCCTTAGCCTTCCTTTGTCTTCTATGACTCTGACATTTTTGAAGAGTATAAGCCAGCCATTTCATAAAATATCCCTAGCTTCACTTTTTTGCATCAAGTTAAAATGTCTTTATTTTTAGAAAGTCAAGGTGTCCTTTAAATTGTGATATTTTCATTCTAATTGTTATCTAAGTACATTTGTTAGTGCTCTAATTTATAAAGTTGCATTAGTTTTTAGCAACTTGTCTTAATCCTATTTTTTCACATAAGTCTATTATTTTTTGTGTGCAGTTTTGCAGAAGGCAAATTTTTCTTTAAAAAGGATCAAAGAGAAAGTTGGGAACTGAAACTTTAAGATAGACAACAGTAATAGATTTGTATTATTAAAGTCCCTGAAAAAGCAAACAACATAATGAAGCAGAACTAATATTTAAAACTATAATCCAAAAACCTTTCCAGAAATAGAAAGCTGAATCTATGCATTGAAAGAGCTCACTAGGTACATGAGAAAATGCATTTAGAATGATTACCTCTACGACATATGATAGTAAAATTAATAGGTCCAAAGATAGAGTCCTTAAAATCTCCAGGTAACAAGATCAAATATGCAAAGTGGAAAATTAGACTAGCATCAGACTTCAAAAAACAATACAAAGTCAAACAACAACTGGCAAACGATTTTTAAAGGCATTCACTCAAAGAAATTGTGAATTAAGAACTTTATTCAGCCAAGTTGCCCTTCAATATGAAGACTATAGAGAAACAGTCTCAATATACAAAAATGTAGAGAATTTTGTACCAGTAAGTCCTTTTTGAGGAATTTATTAGAGAATATACTTTCTTCCAACCAGTAATGGCAGGGGAAACTTGAGTAAAAGAACTGATGGTAAGCATTTAATAATCTATAACTATATATATAAGCTAAAACAAAGGTGGAGATGAGGATAAAACATTAACATACAAATGTTATATATTATGATAAAGTAGAAATAATGCATCTTGAAAGTGGGCAGTATAAGAAGAGAGAGAAAGGACAGTAGAAAAAGCTTATTGTTTCAGGAGTAATAGGTGGATGTTAAGAGATACTGGAAAAAAAACCAACCCTGATAAACCAGACAACAAAGGGTTAATTAACAAACAGGGGACCAAGAGCATTGAAAAAGATACAAATACAAAGGTAACCACTAAAATAAAAATATAAACTTTTCTAGAAAATTACAAATAAAACAGTAAAGAATACAAATCTCATAGAGAAACACAGGAAATATAACAAAATATAATAAAATGTTATGATTAATACTGAACATGTCAGTCATAGCAATAAATTTGAATAGGTTTAATTCTCCTATTAAGACAAAAAGATTCTCAGTTTGTCTCACAAAACTAAACCCCAGCTATATAGTAGATAGCAGACACACCTAAAACAAAAACATTCAGCAGTCTTTTTGTGACCATAAAAGGATGAAAAAACCATATACCAGGCAAATGGAAATAAAGAGGGAGCAGGGCTAGAAATACCTACATCAGATAATGTAGACTTGGAAATGTAAAAAACAGAAAACAAAAAAACAACTTCTTACTAAACAACTCTTGACTGAAATGAGAAATACAAGCTGAAATACATTATTTTCAACAAATAATAGATAATAAAAACACTACACATAAGAATCTATGGGATGTATCTAAAACAGTACTTAGAGAAAAATTCATTGCACTAAATAACTTTTCACTAAAAGTGAAAGGACAAAAATAATGAATTAAATTTATAGTTTAAACAACTAAAAGAACAGTTTAAAGCAAAAGAAAATACATGAAAGAAAATAGTAATGATAAAGGCAGAGAATAGTGAAATAAAGTATAGAAAAACAGTAGCTCTAACAAGTCAAAATCTTGGTTTTTGGAGGGGGGTAAAATAAAATAGACAAACTACTAATTGAATTGATCAAAAACAAAGAAAGTATAATATGTAGAGTAAGAAGTGAAAAGGGAGAAATAACTTTTCAAACAAAAGAAATTTTAAAAGTCAGAAGAAACGACTTTGGTAACCTCTAGACAAATACATTGGAAAATCTGGATAAAGTGCATAATTTCTTACTGAAATATGTATTACCAAAATTAGCTGTATTAGATTTACAAAATATAACCTATTTCCATAGAAGAAATGAAGACAGTTATTAAGAAACGACCCCACAAAAAACACTAGGCCTAGATGGTTTCACACACGAATTCTACCAAGTTTTCAAAGACCAGAGAGTCCTAACAGCTTATAAATTATTTCAGAGCATGAAAAATGAAAGAAAATTTTCAAACTGTTTTTATGAAGCAGGAATAATATTAGTACCTAAATCAGACAAAGACAGTACAAAGTAAAAAAGACCCCTACATATCTATATCACTTATGAATATCAATGAAAAAAAAATTAAGTAAATTATTAGCAAATAGAATCTAAAACCACACTGAGAAAATAGTACACCATTGCTAAGTGGGATTTATTTGGGGACTTAAAAGGTGGTTCAATATTAGAAACTCCATTAATACTCTTGCCCATTAGGGTTTTCTAGAGAAGCAGAACCAATTATATCCATGTGTGTATATATACATATGTATATACATATACATATATACACACAAACATACATATACACATATATACATACATCTATCTATCTATCTATCTATATATATTCACATGCCATATAATGTTTCTGTCAACAATGGATTGCATATGACATTGGTCTTATAAGATTATAAACGATATTTTTACCATACCTTTTCTATATTTAGGTATGTTTAGATATACAAATACGTACCATTGTGTTACAGTTGCCTACAGTATTCAGTACAATAACATGTTGTACAGCTTTGTAGCCTAGGAGTAACAGGTTATGCCATACAGCCTAGATGCATAGCAGGCTATACCATCTATGTTGGTGTATGTATGCTCTATGATGTTTGCACAATGACAAAATTGCCTAACAATGCATTTCTCAGAAGATATTCCCAGCATTAAGTGATGCATGACAGTATATATAAAGAGATTTTTCATAGGTTATTGGCTCCCATGACTGTGGAGGCTGAGAAGTCCCATAATCTGCCATCTGCAAGCTGGGACTGAGGAAAGCTAGTGGTATAGTTCCAGGCTAAGTCTGAAGGCTTGAGAACCAAGAGACTCTATGGTGTAAGTTTTAGTCCAACTTTGAAGGCCTGGGTCCAGTGTTCCAGCTCAAGCAGTCAGGCAGAGAGAGTGAATTCTCCCTTTCTCATCCATTTTGTTTTGTTTAGGCTCTCAACAGATTAGATGACACGCACCCACACTGAAGAGGGCCATCAGCTTTACTTAGCCTACCAATTAAGATGCTAATATTTTATGGATACACTTTTGCAGACACATCCAGAATCACATTTAACCAAATATCTGGGCACCAAGTGGCCTGCTCAAATTGGCATATAAAATTGTCTCACAACCATATATCACATTAATAAATCCAAGGAAAAAACTCATAATTACATCTGTTAATGCTGAAAAAGCCTTTGACAAAAGTCAACACCCACTCATTACTTTAAAAAAGAATCGCTCAAAATAGGAATTGAGAAATACTTTCTTAACATGATATAGTATATATAGCTTAGTCTTTTAGTCAGTCTCTTATTTAATGGGAAACCCTAGAGATGTTTCCATTAAAATTTCAATTTTTATTTTTTCTGGGTATATAGTGGGCATATATATTTATTGGAATTATAGTCTTTAAATTAAATTCAGCATGACTCTAAACTGACATCTAATCTGGCTACAATGAAATTCAGTGTGTCATTACTGCATTTCTACTATCGACTCTAACTGGTATCCGAGTGACTTGTTTCTATTAATATTTCTCAGAGAATAAACCTTGTATGTCCCTCCTAGGAATTCTGTATGATTGTAGGTATGTTGAGGGGTAGGAAAAAGGAGGAAACTGACAAGTCTTTTATAAACACGTTCAACCCATCTTCCTATTTTTAGCCCCGCACCTGACCTTCACTTTGCCTTGAAGTCTTAACCCTCTCTGTGATTTTGCAGGATGCCATCAGCTTGTTCACTACCTCCTCTGCACTCAGATCTCAGCTTGTTCACTACCTCCTCTGTACACATGATAAGTAGTGTCTTCCTCTACCATGCTAAATCAGTTACACTTACTTCCCTTTGCAGATTCTGAAAATCTGTTGAAATCTTGTATCTGCTACCATCTTCTTTCCTGATCTTTATTTTTTATGTTTATGAATTTTTATTCTGCTATTAATATTTTATCACTTTACTATTAAACTTAATTTTAATAAAGACTAAGGAAGGAAAGGAGATTTAAAAAAATGTAGTCATTATCAACAGCTGGTGGTTATAACCATAATATAAATGTTAAGAAAATAATTCCTTTTTTCATCCAAGGAATTTAAATCATGAGAATACTCTTATTATGTATGACTATGAGGTTAGAAAAGAACAACCATCTTTGTTTCAAAAACGACCAGAACATTTAGGTGATTTCCTCAAGGCCAAATTTATCTGTAAGATTTTTGTCTAAGAACAAAGAGTTTCTTTCCAGCTCTAATAATTTTGGGGAAAACCCCACAAGTTTTTGTGCAAATAATAACATTTTTGAATTTTAAGTAAGTTAATTGGTATGAATCACTTCCTATCATGGATAGAATAAGTAAAGTCCCACTGGGATAACTGCTGGTAAGTTGTTCACTACGGTGTGTTAGCATAAACGTTTGGGATAAAAAATACGTGTCCTGACCTTGGTAAGGGAAATAAATTTGCCACATATAAGGTACCTGCATTCATTCTCATGCACTTGTTTATTTCCTATTTTCATAGAAGTCCTATCACTGTGATCCTCCCACCTAGATATTGACTTTATAGCTTTTCCATCTTTCACCATTCCCTCCTCCCTTCTCTCTGCCTGGAACATAAGACATTTCTTTCTGTTCTGTGAAATCACCAAGTTCCCTCCCACCTCTGGGTCCTTACATCTGCCTGAAATACTCTGACCTCTGTGGTCTTCTTTTGGTTTCCTCCACACCCAAGATAGGATTGTTACTTCCCCTAGGGAATTTTTTCTCAGCTCGTTACAAGGAGATTTAAGTGTTCCTGTTGTACGCCTTCATAGCTTTCAATATTTTTCTGAATGTAGGCTTCTCACGTTGTGTGTTATGACTGGCTACTTATTTAGCCATATCCTCTGATAAAATGTAAGCTCCAGAAGGCCCAAATCATGTCAATTTCCTCATTATATTATTCTAATATGTACTTTGTATTTATATATCTTGCAATATAAACATATCTATATAACATATTTCTCTACAATCATGAGGTTGTTTATTCGTGAGCACTAATTAAGACTATTTACTCAAACTATAGGCAGTCCTCCCTTTGGACAGTTCCAATATGCACAAATTCCAGTTATTAGCTTAGTTAAATAACACCAGTTCTTCAATAATCCAGTTTAAATTTCAGTTACTATAAATATATCAACTGTGAGTAATTGCTTAAAATGCACACTTTGCTGCTAGTTCTTCAGTCCTCAGATCACTAAGTAAATAACAGATGCACAGCACAATCACGATCAAATACATCACTTTTTCAAAGTCTATCAGAGGCTGTTCATATTGGTTACTGTGCATCGTCTATTCAGTTCACACTCAGACAACAAAGCATGTAGTCATGTTGCCTCCTTGTCTTACAACGATAGACCCATGTGATAGTTCACAAAATTGGATAATTGAAGGAGGACACAGCCAAAGATAAAAGTGCAACAAAGTTTTCTGAAGAGATAGACTCTGTGGGTGAGGGGGGGGAGAAAAAAAGTGCGACAAAGAAAGAAAAGTGATAACATTGGAAGTGAAATTCAAATTACACATAAATGGAGCTACAGAATAAGAAACTAACCATGGGAATGTTGACACTAGCAATGCTGCCATAGCCATAAATGAAGAAAGCGATTGTGACCAAAAGGATGATATCCTAGAGGACATGATACCACTTAAAAAACACACTCCACACCAAAGGAACTCTCAAAGGCCAGTGCAGTGGCTCACTCCTGTAACCCCAGTGCTTTGGGAGGCTGAGGAGGGAGGATTACTTGAGGCCAGGAGTTAGAAACCAGCTTGGGCAACATAGCAAGACTCCATCTCTACAAAACAATTTAAACATTAGCTGGGGATAGTGGTATACACCTATAGTCTCAGCTACTCAGGAGGCTGAGGCAGGAGGATTGCTTGAGTCTAGGAGTTAAAAGGCTGCAGTGAAATCAGATCATCATGCCTCTTCACTCCAGCCTGAGCAACAGAGCAAGACCCTAAGGGACTCTCAGACATAATCTAACGTGGTGAAAGTTCAGAAGATAAAATGTTGAAGCTGATCCAAACTTAGAAAGGAATATGACAATTTGCCAATTTGCCAAGGCATAGAAACATACTCATTTCATGTAAAAAGTTACACAATAAGAAGGCAAGAAGTGTTCTAACCACTCAATTTTTTCTTTTTCTTTTCTTTTTTTTTGAGATAGAGTCTCTCTCTGTTGCCCAGGCTGGAGTGCAGTGGTGTGATCACTGCAACCTCTGCCTCCTGGATTCAAGCAATTCCCCTGCCTTAGCCTCCCGAGTAGCTGGGATTATAGGCATGCGTCACCATGCTTGGCTAATTTTTTGTATTTTTAGTACAGATGGGGTTTCACTATGTTGGCCGGGCTGGTATTGAACTCTTGACCTCAAGTGATCTGCCTGCCTTGCCTCCCAAAGTGCTGGGATTACAGGTGTGAGCCACTGCACCTGGCCCACTCAATATTTTTAATAAAGAAATACAATGCTTTTTTTTGCATATTTCTAATTTTTAAATTATAACGTGCTAAATATGAGTTATACTATTCTTTCATTTTGCTATGCATTTATATCTGACATTAGAGAGTTTTTAATATTTTGATGAACATTGTAATTATCATGGAACAATTGTAACTTTTCTGGCTGTGTGTAGTGGCTTATGTCTGTAATCCCAGCACTTTGGGAGGCTGAGTCAGGAGGATCACTTGAGGCCAGGAGTTCAAGACCAGCCTGGCCAATATAGGGAAATCCCATCTCTACTAAAAACGCAGAACATTTGCTGGGCTGTGGTGGTGCATGCCTGTAATCCTAGCTACTCAGGAGGCTGAGGTACAAGAATCACTTGAACCTAGGAGGTGGAGGTTGCAGTGAGCCGAGATCGCACCACTGTACTCCAGCCTGGGTGACACAGTGAGAACCTGTCTCAGAAAAACTGTAACTTTTCCTTTTGGTTATTAAGAATGCTTTGTCTGGTTTCAGCTTGCACAGTCATTTTTAGGGTCCTGCACTATCATACGAAGCAAGGACTGGCTGGAATATAATGATAATTATTGCCCTTATAAAAGAGGCTTAATGGAGTCCTTTTGCCTTTCTGCCATGTGAGGACATGTAGAAGGCATCATCAATGAGAAACAGGCCCTCACCAGACACCAAATCTGCAGGTTTCTTGATCTTGAAGGTATCAGCCTCCAGAACTGTGAGCAATAGTCTTCTGTTGTTCATAAATTACCCAGTCTAAGATATTTTCTTATAGCAGTCTGAATGGACTAAGATAGTCTCTCCTGTTGTAAATATCCATTTGCTGTTTGTTGTTTTTGTTTTAGTTCTTGCTATAAAGTTCTTACTTCATATATTCAGTCAATACACAGGTACTGTTCCAGGTCTTTCTCTTGTTTTATGATGACTATAGGTCAAGACAGCCACGTGCAAAAATATCTTGCATTTCATAATGATGGAACTTTCTTATAGAAGCCAAATTGACAAAAGGAGCAGCTAATCCTAAAGAATGTCAGTTTGCTGATGTGGAATCTATCACTGGAACTCTAGTAACATCTATTCACAGCAGTCCCATGGTTGACATTACATTTGTGTTTGGGAGATTGCAAATAGGCAAAAGGGCTCCATTAAGCTTCTTTTATAAGGGCAATAGTTATCATTTTATTTTTATATATAATGATAATAATAATTCATTATCTTAGTCACCTCTTAAAGGCTCCACCTCTTAATACTATTGCATAGAGATTATGTTTCAACTTATGAATTTTGGAGAAATACAAACATTCAGATCATAGCAGAGGCATCACAAACTACTCAATTCAAATGGCCTCCTTTCCCCCAGAATCTATTAAATGAAGCACAAGACAGCATTTTAAAATGGGTAAATAGCCAAGATAGTAGGCTAAAAATACAGTAGTAGTAGTTAGTACTTTTGATTATATACTATGTGTCAGGTAACACCATAGAAGCTTTATATGTTATCTTATTTGGTCCTTACCACACTTCTGTGAAGTAGATGTTGCTCTACTTACTTCCAAAAAAATTTTTTTGAGACAGAGTGTCACTCTGTTGCCCAGGCTGGAGTGCAGTGGCATGATCTCAACTCACTGCAACTTCCTCCTCCTGGGCTCACGTGTTCCTCCCACCGCAGCCTCACACGTAGCTGAGACTACAGGTGTGTGCCACCATGCCTGGCTAATTTTTGTATTTTTTTTGTAGGGATGAGGTTTTGTCATGTTGCCCAGCTTGGTCTCAAACTCCTGGGCTCAAACGATCCTCCTGACTTGGCCTCCCAAAGTGCTGGGATTACAGGCATGAGCCACCAGGCCTGGCTTCCGAATCTTAATGAAAATGTCTTACCCAAATCCCATACCAAATAAGCACTAGAGATGAGATATGCTCATGGGTTGGCCCTGGCTCTAAACTCTATGATGTTTCTACATCTCCAAGCAGTATTTACTTGCATTTTTCTTTTGACTGGCAGAATCATGTATATAAGTACTTACATGGAGTTATGGTTGTACTTCAAAGAAAACACTAAAGTAAATAGATTTAGTCCTATCTTTATGCCACTGTTTTTTTTTCCTTATTTATATCAAATCCTAAGTCTCAGCCTTTTTTTCTCTTTTTTTTTTTTTTGGCAGAGTCTTGCTCTGTCACCCATGCTGGAGTGCAATGGCGCAATCTCAGCTCACTGCAACCTCTGCCTCCCATGTTCAAGCGATTCTCCTGCCTCAGCCTCCTGAGTAGCTGGGACTACAGGTGCGTGCCACAATCCCTGGCTAATTTTTTGTATTTTTAGTAGAGATGGGGCTTCGCCATGTTAGTCAGGATGGTGTCAATCTCCTGACCTCATGATCCACCTGCCTCAGCTTCCCAAAGGGCTGGGATTACAGTCATGAGACACTGCCCCTGGCCAGGCTCAGCCTTTGTATCTAGATTGGTCTCATTACATAAGGCACATGGTTGACAAATTTGAGTTCAAATGCTCCATTTCAGAGAACTTTACAAATCACAGGCATCAATTCATTTTATAAAGCCAAAAACACATTTTAAACGTTAATAAATTATGATAGTTTGTCCCAAAAACAACATGCCATTTATATCTTTACCAATAATATATCAATGTGTATTTTCCCTTCCTCTTAACAGCACTGGGTGTTATCAAACTTTACATTTTTTTGCCTATCTGATAAGTATACATAGTATTTTGTTTTAATTTGCATTTCTGTAATTAACAGTGCCCTGTCATTGATTTATTGTCTATTTATGTCTCTTTTCCAGATATCTGCTGGTTATATTTTTGCCCATTTTTTTTTAACTTTTATTTTACTTTCAGAGGTCCTTGTGCAGGTTTGTTATATAGGTAAACTGCATTTCACGAGGTTTGGTATACAGATAACTTCATCATCTGGGTAGTAGGCATAGTATCCAACATATTTTTTTATCCCTTCCCTCCTCCCAGCCTCCACCCTCAAGTAGGCCCTTGTTCCCCTCTTAGCATCCATGTGTTCTCATTGTTTAGTTCCCATTTAAAGTGAGAATACTCTGTATTTGGTTTTCTGTTCCTGTGCTAGTTTGTGATATGGTTTGGCTGTGTCTCCACTCAATTTTATCTAGAATTGTAGCTCCCATAATATCCGCTTGTTGAGGGAGGGACCTGGTGGGAGGTAACTGAATCATGGGGGTAATTTCCCCCATACCATTCTCATGGTAGTGAATAAGTCTCACAAGATCTGATGGCTTTATAAGGGAAAACCCCTTTCACTTGGTTCTCAGTCTCTTTTTGTCTGCCACCATGTAAGACATGCCTTTCACCTTCTACCACGTTTGTGAGGATCCTCCAGTCATGTGGAACTGTGAGTCCATTAAACCTCTTTTTCTTTATAAATTACCCAGTCTTAGGTACTTTTTTATCAGCAGCATGAAAATAGACTAATACAGTTTGCTTAGGATAATGGCCTCCAGCTCCATCCATGCTGTTGCAAAGGACATGATCACATTCTTTTTTATGACTGCATAGTATTCCCTTGAATATATAATACCCTATTTCCTATACCCAGTCTGCCACTGATGGGCACTTAGGTTGATTCTATGTATTTGCCATTCTACACAGTGCTGCAATGAACATATGCATGCAGGTGTCTTTAAGACAGTATGTACCCAGTAATGGGATTTCTAGGTCAAATGGTAATACCATTTTTAGTTATTTGAGAAATTGCCACACTGTTTTCCACAATGGCTGAACTAATTTACACTCTTAGCAGAATATAAGCATTCCCCTTTCTCTACAACCTCACCAGCATTTGTTATTTTTTGACTTTTAATTAATAGCCATTCTGACTGTTGTGAGATGTTATCTCATTGTGATTTTGATTTGCATTTCTCTAAAGATTTGTGATGCTGGAAATTTTTTCATATGTTTGTTGGCTGCATGTATGCCTTCTTTTCAAAAGTGTCTGTTCACGTTCTTTGGCCACTTTTTAATGGGGTTGTTTTATTGCTTGTAAATTAAAGTTCCTTACAGATTCTAGATATTAGACTTTTGTTGGATGCATAGTTTGCCAATATTTTCTCCCACTCTGTAGGTTGTCTATTTACTCTGTTGATAATTTATTTTGCTGTGCAGAAGAGCTTAAATTTAATTTGATCCCATTTGTCAATTTTTGTTGTTGTTGTTGTAATTGCTTTGGCATTTTTGTCACAATATCTTTGCCAAGTCCTATGTTCAGAATGGTATTGCCTAGGTTATCTTCCAGGGTTTTTATGGCTTTAGGTTTTACATTTAAATCTTTAATCCATCTTGAGTTGATTTTTATATATGGTATAAGGTAGGGGTCCAGATTCAATCTTCTGCATATGGCTAGCCCACTATCCCATCACTATTTATTGAATGGGGAGTCCTTTCCCCATTGCTTGTTTTTTGTCAACTTTGTCAAAGATCAGACAGTGGTAAGTGTGTGGCATTATTTCTGGGCTCTCTATTCTGTTCCATTGGTGTATGTGTCTGTTATGTACCACCACCATTCTGTTTGAGTTACTGTACCCCTTGTAGTATAGTTTGAAATCAAGTAATGTGATCCCTCCAGTTTTGTTCTTTTTGCTTAGGATTGCCTTGGCTATTTGGGCTCTTTTTAGGTTCCATATGAATTTTTAAAAAGTTTTTTCTAATTCTGTGAAAAATGTCTTTGGTAGTTTGATAGGAATAGCATTGAATCTATAAATTGCTTTGGGCATTGAATCTGTAAATTGCTTTGTATGGCCATTTTAATGATATTGATTATTCCTATCTATGAGCATAGAATGGTTTTCCATTTGTGTCATCTCTGATTTCTTTGAGCAGTGTTTTGCAATTCTCATTGTAGAGATGTTTCATCTCCTTGGTTAGCTGTATTCCTAGGTATTTTATTATTTTAGTGGTAATTGTGAGTGGGACTGCATTTCTGGATGGGCTGTTGATTTGGATATTGTTTGTGTATAGGAATGCTATTGATTTTTGTATGTTAATTTTGTATTCTGAAACTGTGCTGAAGTTGTTTATCAGATCAAGGAGCTTTTGGACAGAGGCTATGTGGTTTTCCAGATATAGAATCATGTTATGTATAAACAGTAATAATTTGACTTCCTCTATTCCTACTTGGATGTCTTTTCTTTCTCTTGCTTGATTGCTCTGACCAGGACTTCCAATACTATGTTGAATAAGAGTGGTGTGAGAGATGGCATCCTTGTCATATGCCAGTTTTCAAGGGGAATGCTTCCAGCTTTCAACCATTCAGTATGATGTTAGCTGTGGGTTGCCATAAATGGCTCTTAATATTTTGAGGTATGTTCCTTCAATGCCTAGTTTGTTGAGGGTTTTTAACAGGAAGTGATGTTAAATTTTATCAAACATTTTTTCTGCATCTATTGAGATAATCATGTGGTTTTGTTTTTAGTTCTTTATACATGACAAATCACATTTATTGGTTAGCATATGTTGAATCAACCTTGCATTCCAGGGATAGAGCCTACTTTATCATGGTGGATTTGCTTTGTGATATGCTGTTGGATTTAATTTTCTAGTATTTTGTTGCAAATGTTTGCACTTATGTTCATCAAGGGTATTGGCCTGAAGTTTTTTTTTGTTGTTGTTATATCTGTCCCAGGTTTTGGTATCAGAATGATGCTGGCCTCATAGAATAAAATGGGAATGAGTTCCTTCTTCTCATTTTTGGAATAGTTTCAGTAAGAATAGTATCAGACCTTCTTTATATATCTGGTAGAATTCAGCTGTGAATCCATCTGGTTCTGGGGTTTTGTTTTTCCCCTTGGCTGTAGGCTTTTTATTACCAACTCAATTTCTGAACTCATTATTGGTCTGTTCAGAGATTCAATTTCCAAGTAACTGTATGGTTTTGAGTGATTTTCTTAATATTGATTTCTATTTTTATTGCACTGTGGTCCAAGAATGTGGTTGGTTTTGATTTTTTTGAATTTTCTGAGTATTGTTTTACGTCCAATTGTGTGGCTTATTTTGCAGTATGTGCCATGTTGTGAAGAGATGAATGTATATTCTATTGTTTTGGAGTGGGGAGTTCTGTAGCTGTCTGTTAGGTCCATTTGGTTAGATGTTGGCTTCAGGTCCCGAATATCTCTGTTAAGTGTCTGCCTTGATGATCTGTCTAATATGATCAGTGGGCTGTTGAAGCCTCCCACTGTTATTGTGTGGGAATTCAAGTCTCTTTGTAGTCTCTAAGAACTTGCTTTATGAATCTGGGTGTGCCTGTGTTGGGTGCATATATATTTAGGATAGTTAGGTCTTCTTGTTGAATTGGACCCTTTACCATTACATGATGCTCTTCTTTATCTTTTTTGATCTTTGTTGGTTTGAAGTCTGTTTTGTCTGAAATTAGGATTGCAACCCCTGCTTTTTTCTGTTTTCTGTTTCCTTGGTAGATTTCTCTCCATCCCTTTACTTTGAACCTATGGGTGTCATTGCTTGTGAGATGAATCTCTTGAAGACAGCATACCACTGGGTCTTCCTTCTTCATCTAGCTTGCCATTCTATTCCTTTTAACAAGGGCATTCAGTCTGTTCTTTTTATAGTAAGATAATAAACCTTTGTTAGATTTTTAAAATAATTGTTTTAACTTATTTGTCTTGTGACTTTGGATTTTTTTTTTTTGTTACAGAAAAATGTTTTAGTGTTGTTACATATATTAATTATAATTAATAATCCCTTATTTTCTTTGACAATTTAAGGTGTCATATGCAATACTGGCATACCTCATTTTATTGTACCTCACAATACAGCATATTTTACAAATTGAAGATTTGTGGCAACCTTGCATCAAGCAAGTGTATTGCTGACAATTTTCTAACAGCATGTGCTCACTTAGTGTTTCTGTGTCACATTTTGGTAATTCTTATAATATTTCAAACTTTTTCATTATTATTATATCTGTTATGGTGATCTGTTATCAGTGATCTTTGATGTTACTATTGTAATTATTTTGGGGCATCACAAACTGTACCCATGTAAGATGGCAAATTTAATTAACAAATGTGTTCTGAATGCTCCACTGCTCAGCTATGCCCCCATCTCTCTCCAACCCTTCAGGCTTTCCTGTCCCCTGAGACTTAACCTACAATAGCCTCTATGTGTCCAAGTGAACAGAAGATTTGCACACCTCTCATTTAAATCAAAAGCTAGAAATGATTAAGCTTAGGGAGGGTGGTATATAAAAAGCTGAGACAGGTAGAAAAGTAGGCTCTTGTACCAAATAGCCATATTACAAATGCAAGGAAAAGCTCTTGAAGGAAATTAAGTGCTACTCCAGTGAACACATGAATGCTAAGAAATTGAAATGGCTTCATTGGTGATATTGAGAAAGTTTTAGTGGTCTAGATAGAAGATCAAACCAGCCATAGCATTCCCTTAAGCCAAATCGTAATCCAGAGTAAGGCCCTAACTCTCTTCAATTCTAGGAAGGCTGAGAGAGGTGAGGAAGCTGCACAAGGAAAGTCTGAAGCTAGCAGAGGCTGGCTTATTAAGTTTAAGGAAAAAAGCAATTTTCATAACATAAAAATAGAAGGAGGGCTGGGCATGGTGGTTCACGCCTGTAATTCCAGCACTTTGGGAAGCCGAGGTGGGTGGATCACCTGAGGTCAGGAGTTTGAGACCAGCTTGACCAACATGGAGAAACCCCATCTCTACTGAGAATACAAAAAAATTAGCCGGGCATGGTAGCGCATGCCTGTAATCCCAGCTACTCAGGAGGCTGAGGCAGGAGAATCGCTTGAACCTGGTAGGCAGAGATTGCAGTGAGCCAAGATCGTGCCATTGCACTCCAATCTGGGCAAAAAGAGCGAAACCTCATCTCAAAAAAAATAAAAAAATAAAAAGTAAAAAGTGAAGCTGCAAGTGCTGCTATAGATGCTGCAGCAAGTTATTCAGAAGATCTAGCTAAGATAATTGATGAAGGTGTCTACAGAAAACAACAGATTTTCAATGTAGATAAAACAGCCTTCTCTTGCAAGAGACGCCATCTAGGACTTTCACAGCTAGAGAGAGGTCCATGCCTGAATTCAAAACTTTAAAGAACAGGCTGACTTTCTTGTTAGAGGTTAATGCAGCCAGTGACTTTAAGTTGAAGCCAATGCTCATTGATCATTCCAAAATTCTAGGACTCTTAATTAAGAAATGTTAAATCTACTCTGTCTGTGCTCTATCAATGCAACAAGAAAGTCTGGACGACAGCGCATCTGTTTACTGCATGGTTTACTGAATGTTTTAAGCCCACTGTGGAGACCTACTATTTAGAAAAAAACCTTCCTTTCAAAATATTACTGATCATTGACAATGTACCTAGTCAACCAAACAATGATGGAGATGTACAAAGACATTAATGTTTTCATGTTTGCTAACACAACATCCATTCTGCAGCCCAAGGATTAGGAAGTAATTTTGACTTTCAAGTCTTACTACTTGAGAAGTACTCATTTCATAAGGTTATAGCTGTCATAGTAGGTGATTCCTCTGATGGATCTCGATAAAGCACATCAAAAACCTTCTGGAATTAATTCACCATTCTAGATGTCATTAAGAACATTTGTGATTCATGGGAGGAGGTCAAAATATGAATATTTACAGGAGTTTGGAAGAAGTTGATTCTAGGCTTCATGGATGACTTTGAGAAGTTCAAGACTTCAGCGAAGGAAGTAACTGGAGATGTGATGAAAATAGCAAGAGAACTAGAATTAGAAGTAGAGCCTGAAGATGTGGATGAATTGCTGCAATCTTACGATCAAACTTGAAAGGATGAGGAGTTGCTTCTGACAGATGGGCAAAGAAAGTAGATTTTTAAGATGGAATTTACTCCTGGTGAAGATGCTGTGAACACTGCTGAAATGACAACAAAGGATTTAGAATATGATATAAACTTCGTTTATAAAGTACCAGCCAGGTTTGAGAGAATTGACTTCAACTTTTCAACTCCAACTTGAAAGAAGTTCTACTGTGGGTAAAATGTTATCAAACAGCATCTCATACTTCAGAGAAATCTTTTATGAAAGGAAGTGTCAATTAATGTGGCAAATTTCATTGTTATCTTATTTTTAAAAATTGCTACAGCTGCTCCAACCTTCAGCAACAACCACCCTGATTTGCAGCCATCAGTATTGAGGCAAGACTATCTACCAGAAAAGAGGTTATGACTCACTAAAGGCTCAGATGATTATTAGCATTTTTTAGCAATAAAATATTTTAATTAAGGCATATACATTGTTTCTTTAGACACAATGCTATTGCACACTTAATAGACTATAGCATAGTATAAACATAACTTTATTATGTACTGAAAAATCAAAAACTGTGTGTGACTTGCATTATTGCTATATTAGCTTATCGTGGTGGTCTGGGGCTGAACCCACAACATCTCCAAGGTATGTCTGTATTCTACTGATTATTAGGCACACGTCTTTTGGACATTTTGAAACCTCTAAAATCAGAATATGCCTTAAAATTGTTAACACTTTATTTCTGCTCTCAGTTGAAGCATTTGTTATTGCTTGTAGCTACAAAAACTTGCTCATAGTTGAGAATATTTACCTCGTTTCAACTAACTTAGTCTATAGCTAAGGGAAGGGAATTCAGCGGAACTTGGTTCAGCCTCACCACGTTGACACCGAACGAAGCCACTATAACATGGTATGGTTTTTGCATACAAATATGGCAAACTACATTTAGAGAATTCTCAATATTGCTCTATTCTTATGTTTCCATAATAAATTCTACCTGACATGTATGAATTATTTGTTGAATGTATTACTCGGTTTCATTAAGCATAAACTTATTTTTGCAGTGACATTATTATAAAGTTTCTCTTTTTGGTGCTATCTTTATCAAGTTTGGGCATATTATCCTAATTTTATTAATATATAAAAAGTATTATTTCTTATGTAAATATCATTAAAACAGGTATAAAATAATTTATTATATATAATCTTTAAAGTTTGTCATAAAAAAATGCTGAAGCTAAGGGCATGAATGAAAGTCATGAAGTAAGAATGGCACAACATTTTATTGCATTCTAGAGGAGTAAATGTAATAAATCAGGAATATGTAGCTATATAATACTTCAATTTACATTCAGTTGATATTATGGTCATTCAAAGGATCCAGAATGATTTAAATGCTGGCGAAAAGAAGTGGAATGCCATCACATTGCCTTTCCAATTTCTAACTTTCAGAATTATCTGGGAGGTATGTGATATATTTATGTATAATAACTCAATATGCATATCTGTAACATAAATTTTCTATATATTGCTATGTGTATGTTCAAAGGCGAGAGAAAATTTTGTATTCCATTCTTTACTGGAAATCAGAACACATTAAAATAAATGCTTATTAAGTAAATGTAACTTTAATGGTTCAAGTGCAACTATCACTTAAGCATCTTTATGTCAGACACTTTCCATACATCATCTCACTTGATTAGCATCATTACACAGATGAGGCTCAGAGAGATAAAATTATATGCTTGAAAGTATAAGCTTTAACTTGCTAGCAGCATCAGTGCTCAAAAACAGGCTCATTTAACTCCTAAAACTATGCTATTTTGTTCAACAGTGCCACCTCTAAACATGTCCTACTTCAATACAAGGACATACTTTGGCTGCTAGTGATCATTTCAGATATCTATATTTGAATATGGAATGTCTGGGACTATGTGTAAATTGTAAGAGCCATAGATTTTCTTGTTATACAGGTACCTGTTAATCACTGAGAACCAAAAAAACTCATTGTGAAATACCAGGTATGAGAAACTACATTTTCAGTAGACTTGAAAGCAGCACAAAGTATGGCAGAAACTCATACTTTCACAGGCTTATTTAGGCACTTTCAAAAGAGTGCTGTTAAAAATTAAAGGTATTTCATTTATCTCACATGCCAGATAAGAGAGCATGTCTGTTTTCTTTCTCAGAGCTCTCAACAGTCTCACCAAAACCAGAGGCATATGAGATTAAGATCGAATGTTCTCCAGGTAACATTAATCTGTCCATCATTCAATCCTGAGTCAAAGCAACAGTATGACACAGACTCCTAAACTTGTGTAAACTCCAACGTGCTCTGAGGCAGGTACAACAGCTTTGTTCCATGCAGTAGCGGGTGGAACCTTTGGACATGAAACATGTAACATCCATAGAAAAGTTGCAGGGGAAGTTTCTGCTTGGTTCATGTCATAATAGAGTCATTTGTTTTGCCCAAACAAGTTGATTTATTTAGGGATTTATTGACTTACCCTGGCCAAACACGTTGATCAAACCTGCTCTGAGCCCAGCAGAAAAAGGCCATGCAGTTTAACAGTAATAGAGACAAAAATAAAACTTGTTTGAAGTCAGGTAGCTTGACTAATCATGGAAGGAATTTGTTCTACACTTGCACACACCCTTCATCAGAACTTACACTTAGACTCTTTCATCAATTTAAAGTTAAGAATGGCAGAGACTTTCCATTACAGATGGTTTTGTCGGTTCTTTTAAAAGTATCTCATGACAGAGTTAACTATAGATCAAAATCAAGTCAATATATAGTTACCAAGTTATGTGCAAGGACTATGCTTTAGAGAGAAACAACAAAAAAGAAAAAAGACATCTGCATTTAGGAGGTTGGTAGGGGTGCTTGGTCTTTCTATGAAGCCCTATTTCAAAGAGTATAAATCCACGGTACTCTTCTAAGAGACAAACTGAACTTCTAAATGACTATATCTTTCTAGGTATCTTTCATCCAAAACACAATGTTTGACAATCAAGTTTATCTTTGAAACTTTGAGAAGAGAAAAAGGCTTAGAAAATTTCTGTCTGCTGACAAAAAAGTAACTAGCGCAGACTGCTGGCTCCATCTCACCAAGTCAGAAATGAGGGCAAAGCAAGGATTTGATGACTCAACATAAAAATTGTGAAAAACCTCAGTATAGACTAAAGGATTCATTATCTCGTGTGAGGAAGGGGATGGCCGGTGGAGGAGGTCTTAGCCTGGTGAGGAGAATGGCCTGGAGTGAAGGGCCAGACAGAAGGAAAAGGATAGGCTTTTAAATGCTAACCCTGCTTCTCTCTGACATTGCCCTTGGAAGACCAACACGGAAGCAATTGCTGAACCAGCTGGTACTCAGGATAATACCAGGGCAGCCTCAAGCCCTGCAGGGGGGAGGAGAGGTACTGATGAAAGCAGATGCTAGCTGATCAGACTTTCTCAAGCACTCACACCTGCACCCACTCCCTCTCCAACCACCAAGACTTGTGCATTATACTCTAAGAAGAGTGTCTTTTCCCAGTGCAGCAGAGTCTATGCCTTGAAGAGAAAATCCCTGTTCAAAGGAGTTTGCCTGTGTAATGCAAGAAGCAGGGCTAAGATCAGCCCCTTCCTGATCCCTGGGTCTCTCTGCCCTGAGAGGCTCATCTCTTCCACTACTTTACAGTCACCAAGAGAAACACAGACTAGGCCCTGGGCTTTGAGCCTTCCCTAATATATACAGCTATATATAGTTCACTTGGAAAACAACAAAACTGAATTGCATACACTACTTGAATTTTGAAAGCAGAATTATTGGTACAGAGAGGCTCTAAATTAAAACTAAGCAATAAATATCCTCACAGGAGGTATTAGTAATATGAAGCTGGTACAAAAGGTCAAAGAAAGAACAAGTAGAAATAATAGGTATGAACAATATAATAAAGAACACAATAAATAATACTAACTAGCATTTACATATTATTTACTAAGTACCAGGTAATGCTCTATGTGCACTTCAAATACAGTACCAATACATTTAGCTCCCACAACAATCCTCCAAGGTAGGTACTATTACTATTTCTACTTTTCACATGAGAGAATTGAGGCGCCAGGTGAGGTGGATCACGCCTGTAATCCCAGCACTTTGGGAGGCTGAGGCCGGTGGATCACCTGAAGTCGGGAGTTCAAGACCAACCTGACCAACATGCAGAAACCTCGTCTCTACTAAAAATACAAAAAATTAGGTGGGCGTGGTGGCGCATGACTGTAATCCCAGCTACTCAGGAGGCTGAGACAGGAGAATCGCTTGAACCCGGGAGGCAGGGGTTGCAGTGAGTCGAGATCGCACCATTGCACTCCAGCCTGGGCAACGAAGGCAAAAAACTCCGTCTCAAAAAAAAAAAATTGAGGCACAAAGATGTTAAGTAAATTGTCCAAGAGGAAGCTAGGATTTAAACACAGATATTCTGGTTCTGTGAAATAAATAGCAGATAGATAGAGCTAAAGCAGGAATTAGTAAGCAAGATAAATAGAAGGGAGAAGAGGATAAAGGTAAGTGAAATGAAGTGCAGAAGTGCCAACATCTGGAAAATAAGAGAAAAGGAACAAACTAAGGGGATAAAATATTTGAAGCTAATGGTGGTAAATTCTGCACAATTAAAGATGGAAGACTCCAGATTTGAAGGACTCAGAGAAGGCTAACAAGGAGAGATAAGGAAAAACCTATACTTAGATATAATACAATGAAATGTAAAAATAGCTAAGACAAAGACAGCATTTAAAAGCTTGTTTTTCAAAGAAACAAGAATTAGATTGACACGTATTTGATCGGAATGTTAGACACAGGAAAAGAATGAAGTAATAGAAGTGCTGAAGAAGCATTTTGTTCATAGAACTTTATATTCAGCCAAACTCTCATTTAAATGTGTGTAATAATAATATTAAAGATATTCTCAAGCATACAACAGGTTTGTCACACAAAAAGCTATTTAAAAAATATTACAGGAGGCCAGGTACGGTGGCTCATGCCTGAAATCCCAGCACTTTGGGAGGCCGAGGTTGGGGGATCACGAGGTCAGGAGTTCGAGACCAGCCTGGCCAACATGGTGAAACCCTGTCTCTACTGAAAAATACAAAAGTTAGCCAGACGTGGTGGTGGGTGCCTGTAATCCCCACTACTCAGGAGGCTGAAGCAGGAGTATCACTTGAACCCATGTGGCGGAGGTTGCAGTGAGCCAAGATTGTGCCACGGCACTGCAGCCTGGGTGACAGAGTAAGACTCCACTTCAACAACAACAACAAAAAATTACTGGAGAAGCAGTCAAATGAGAAAAACTCAAGGGGATGCTACAACAGATAGAAAATATAGAGACTGAATTGATAATTTGATAAAAAGGAAGGGCAAACATTTTTTGAAAAACATTTTTTAAAACCTCACAACTAAAATTGTATCTATAAGAAATGTGAGAAGCTAAAGTACTTGTCTGAGCAGAAGATATAGATATGGATAAGCCTAAGAAATCAGTTCAGTTGGGTTAAGAAAAGGACAATCATCATAAGAAAAAAAATACCAAAAGGATAACTCTTAAACCAACAGAAGAAAATTTGATACAACCAATGAAAAATAAGAAAGAAAATCTGATCCAACAAATGAAATATAAAAAGACAGTACTAGGCTGAGTACAGTGGCTTATGCCTCTAATCCCAGCACTTTGGGAGGCTGAGGTTAGTGGATCCCTTGCCTGGCCAACAGAGTGAGACCCTTTCTCAAAATAAATAAATAAGTAAAAGAAAAATTTAAAAAAATAAAGTGAAAACTTTTACTAAAGAAAAAGTAGTTCATGTTTTAAGGAAAAACAGTTCAGTTTAACAGGAATACACATACACACACACACACCTCATGGGCTAATTATTTTGGTGATAAATTCCAACAACATTTCAGGAAGAAATAATGTTAGTTTTATACAAATTCATCCAGAGAAATAAAATATGGAAAGAAGAATCACTCCCCAATTTGTTTTATGAAACCAGCATTGCCTTGATACCCAAACCCAAAAAAGGGCATCCAAAACAAAAAGAAAGAAAGAAAAATTAAAGACACTTTTTTTTTTTGAGAAAGGGTTTCATTTCCATCATCCAGGCTGGAGTGCAGTGTTACAATCTTGGCTCAATGCAGCCTCAACCTCCCTGGCTCAAGCCATCCTCCCACCTCAGACCCCCAGGAGCTGGAACTACAGGCCCGAGCCACCACACCCAGTTAATTTTTGTATTTTTTGTAGAGACAAGGTTTTCCCATGTTGCCCAAGCTGATTTTGAACTCCTGAGTTCAAGCTTTCTACCCGTCTTGGCTACTAAAGTGCTGAGATTACAGGTGTTAGCCACTGCGCCCGCTGACACTCTCTTTTGTAAAGACAAATGCATAAATCAAGACTTGTCATAAATTATATGTCCATATCCTATACAGTATAAATTACTTTAACTTTATAGTAAGACTTGATATTTAGCATAGCAAATGTTAAACCAAGCTTTCACTACAGAAATATACAGGAATTTATAGGCGCTCATTATCCTTTTAGGCAAAGCTGTATTTGCTTTGCTATTGTTTTTGTTTAGAATTTTTGCAAGTATTTCACAAACAGAAATAAAAACATTTAAATTGTTAATGGAAATTTCAGTTCTCTTTAGTCTCTGTCTACTGCAAGTACTGCTGCTATGAACGTTCTTTTATAAGACTCTTGGTGCGTAAATGTACCAAGAGTGAAACTGCTAGGTCATGAGATATACACAGGTTTAACTTCAACAGATAATGACAAAATGTTTTACAAAGTGATTGAACTTCACTTGCAGAGGGCACATGGGCCTAGATGGTCACAGGAAATGACATTTTGCCATTGTGTACCGTGGGCTGCTATCTTCTCATCTTGGAATGTAAAACAGGACTCTTTTGCTTTCATCTTTTCCTCATGACCAGTTCTGTGTTCTCTACAGTTCCCTGTGATCCACTTTGTGGTTACAATTTCTGAATCAGTTTAAGTTCTTGTGTGGCAGGCAATAGAAATGGACTCTAACTTAGGTAATAAGAAAGAATTTATTTGAGGTTCTGACGAGCAGCCAGCATCAAAATCAATGATGAACAGTGAGCCCTTGAGGAGAACAGGAACCAGTGTAGTTTCAGGGATTTTATCCTCGGGAAGTCAAGCAAATGACTCAGCTACAATCATTTTTCCTCCCAGGGTGTGTCTGTTTCAAAGTCAAATTCCGTGAGAGATAATAGATTGATTTAGGATAAAATGGCATAAAGAAGAACAAATGCCTAAAGGAAGTTATATTGGGCATGGCAAAACAACATATTACATAATATAATAATATCATAACATATAATAATACATTCTAATATAAGCACTTTTGGAAAAATAAAAAATTCCAGAAAATGGGGAGGATGGGAACCTAGCACGTCCCGCTAACAAAAGATATTCACTGTTATTTTTCTAAATAATGTTTTCCTCAATAGATTAGGAAAGCTGCCATAGACAATTTGGAACAATTCAAATGTATGCAGAAAATTTAAAAAGCCAATAAATACACAGATGTAAGCAATCTTTACATTTTGGTGGTATCCATGCCTTTATCAAAAATCTTAAAGTCAGCCGGACACAGTGGCTCACGTCTGTAATCCTAGCACTTTGGGAGGCCGAGGCAGGTGGATCACCAGAGGTCAGGATTTCGAGACCAGCCTGACCAACATGGAGAAACCCTGTCTCTACTAAAAATACAAAAATTAGCAAGGCGTGGTGGCACATGCCTGTAATCTCAGCTACTTGGGAGGCTGAGGCAGAAGAATTGCTTGAACCAAGGAGGCAAAGGTTGCAGTGAGCCAAGATCGTGCCATTGCACTATAGCCTGGGCAACAAAAGCAAAACTCCATCTCAAAAAAAAGAAAAAAAACCTTAAAGTTAAAATTTTTTTTCTGGCTGCGTGCGGTGGCTCACGCCTCTAATCCCAACACTTTGGATGGCCAAGGTAGGAGAACCACTTGAGGCCACGAGTTTGAGACCAGCCTGGGCAATATAACGAGTCCCTATCTCCATAAAAAAAATTTTTTAATGAATTTTAAAAAGA
This sequence comes from Cacajao melanocephalus, assembly GCA_963573385.1. Classification (NCBI taxonomy): domain Eukaryota; kingdom Metazoa; phylum Chordata; class Mammalia; order Primates; family Pitheciidae; genus Cacajao; species Cacajao melanocephalus. Next base: position 46,205 of record CAUYLG010050580.1, read on the forward strand.
TTTTTTTTTCTAATCACAAACATAATACATACTGGTTATACTGCAAAAATATACACAGTGTAAAGCAAACATCTATATATGAATTTTTTTAAGGCTCTTGACATATACCTACAAATTACTTTGCAAAATGGGTTATAGAATTTGGATTCCATTCAGCAATATGTGTGCATATATTGCTGAATCCTTATCATTGATTTTACTTTTTTTTTTTTTTTGAGACAAGGTCTTGCTATGTAGCTCATGCTGGAGTACAGTGGCGTCATCATGGCCCACTGCAGCTTCAACTTTCCAGGCTCAAGCAATCCTCTCACCTCAGCCTCCCCAGCAGCTCAACCACCCCACTAATTTTTAAAATTATTTGTAGATACAGGGTGTCACTATGTTGCTCAGGCTGGTCTTGAACTCCTGCACTAAGCTAACCTCCTGCCTCAGCCTCCCAAAGTGCTGAAATTACAGGTTTTTTCAGGTGTGAGCCACTGCACCCAGCAGATTACACTTAATATCATTTTCTGTGCATAGCTAAAAAAGTATGATTATACTGTGTAATTTATTCACTTAGTATAGTAATATAAAAATATGCCCACGTGTTTCAAGTTCTTGGTACTTTTTTTTTCATATTATACCACATAGGTAGATCATGACTTGGTTCATGCCCTTAGTGTTGATATTTAGACAATTTCTTGATTTGCTGTTATGAATGATGGAACTTTTAACATCTGAAGACATTGAAAAATGTCACTTTAAGTTAACATGATTCTCTTGATGAGTGGACCAAAGCAATGTCCTATGGGATAGTGATTATGAACAAAATCTCTGCAGACTGAATTCTTGCACAAAGCTGTTGAGCTGACAGCCTTGTCATAAGAAGTGAGTACATTCTGGTATCCCTGTGAGGTAAAAGTAAACTACTTCTGGTGTTCCTTTCATATCTGTGTAAAGAAAAATGAACCAGGTAGATCAACGTCCATAATTTCAGATGCTGGGGGCTGTGTTGATTTACTTAAGAAAAGAGACTCTACCTAGAACACCTGCAATTGGAATCACTGCCTAATTAACACTCTCACTGTCCAAGACTCATTTTGCACTGGCCAAAGAAGGAAGTTAAACAGGGATGTGCTAAGAATAGTCGTTCCTGTTTCTTGCAAGTCTTTGATGATGGTAATAGCCTCAGATTTCTCTAGGAATGTAGTATTGCTTTGGCTTTGCCTTTTGATAGGAAGAGCTTCAAAGACTTCCACTTGGCCCTTCCTACAATTATAGTATATATTTCACAGATCAGAAGGTCAATGTGAAAATTCTGCCAGTTGTAGAGGACTTGTATTCCAACTATATATTTATTTATTCAGGAAGTAACAATAGAAAGGGCTAAAAGATGCATTGAGTGCACCATGAGGAATTTAAAAAAAAAAAAAAGCAGCAACCCTGTTCATCACCTAATCCCAATAAACCCCCACACTTACCAGTTGACCATAGCAGCTTCCTGACTCTCACTTAGTCTGTGCCATAATAACCCTGGTAAATGAACTCAGATCCCTAAGTGGAAGCCTAGGAGGATAATTTAAAGAATGCACTAGTGATGTTACTGCTGGTGTCTTCTTCAAGAGTATCTTACCATGCTTTTCTTCAAAGAGCTCTCAGTCCTGCATTTATTCAGAATAAGAATTAGATGAGGGACAGTATTGTTCAACCATGGAGGCTTACATGAGGCTCTATCTGCTAGGAAGTTAGTGGGCAGTTTGGTTCTAGGGTCTAGGTGATCTAGAACCATTCTGATTATTACTCCTACCCTGCTGTCTATTATAGTAATCATGCCCATCTTGCTTTTTAAGTTCTTATCCCATAAACCCCATTGAAACCAAAGAGCCCATTTCGATGGCAGAATCACCTATTTGTACCTCCAGACTACTAAAAACTGTCCTCTTATTGGACATAGCTAATGATGGCTGAGTAGACAGATTTGATCAATTCATTAGAACATTCCCATATTCTTTCCTATATTTAGTAGAAAGAAATTTCTTGCAACATTATTACATTTTGCTGTGGCTACCATTGAGTCCTGTTTTCAGAAAACTGACTACATAAACTACGAGAATCACTCCTATTTGCTTGAACATCTTTCAATAAAGGTGTTCCATCTTAAATTATTCCCCTTTCCCTAGTTTATCACTCTAAGAATGCATTATCATTGATATTCTTCAGGTTCTTGCCATATAGATAAACAACATTGCTTTGTTGAATGAGCCTTCTTCTTTAGAGTTTGACTTTATAATTGACCTTCATGTGCCTGAATCAATTGGCGCTAATTGTAGATACAAAGGCAAATTAGTAGTGACAGAAATGGGACATGAGACAATTTGGCTACCTCCTACAAGGTAAGTGACTGAGGCAAGGTCATGATAAGATCTTCAAGTAAAACAAGAATAGCCTCACTAGATGTGGGTTGGGAAATTCCAGCTTGCAAGGAATGCTCAGTGGAGTTTGGAGTAGTCTAAGTCACCCAAATTCTCCTCTATTTCCTCATTGCAGTTCTTAGGGTTTTCCACTCTGCCCCAGTCACTGCACTAATTTTGCATTAGATCTGATAATGCTGCAAATGCAACTTACTCTGCAATTTTACAGTCCACAGATTCAAATTTTGAATTTGATTTTGTTATTTCAGTTCTGAGGCTAGTAACCTAAATGTTTTCTTACCAGTTAAAGACAGCTCTTGGTTTTCTGTATGGAGCCAACAGTTTTTTTTTTTTTAATTTTTAAATTTTTTTGAGACAGAGTTTCACTCTTGTTGCCCAGACTGGAGTGCAGTGGCGCCATCTCAGTTTACTGCAACCTCCACCTCCCTAGTTCAAGCAATTCTCCTGAATCAGCCTCCTGAGTAGCTGGGATTACAGGCACGTGCCACCACGCCAGGCTAAGTTTTTATATTTTTTGCATTTTTTTTTTGAGACAGAGTTTCACTCTTGTAGCCCAGGCTGGAGTGCAATGGCGAGATCTCGGCTCACCACGACCTCCGCTTCCTGGGTTCAAGCAATTCTCCTGCCTCAGCCTCCCGAGTAGCTGGAATTACAGGCATGAGCCACCACACCTGGCTAATATTTTTTGTATTTTTAGTAGAGACGGGATCTCACCATGCTGGCCAGGCTGGTCTGGAACTCCTGACCTCAGCTGATCCACCCACCACTACCTCCCAAAGTGTTAGGATTACAGGCATGAGTCACTGTGCCGGAGCCAAAATTTTTATTTTAAGCCTGTCATTATCTTTCTTTAAAGTTTGGCGGCACTTAAGGAACCATGCTACTTGTCCCCTAAAACCTTCCTTCAACAGGCACTTCATTATAGTTGGCATAGGAAATAACAAATAACTCTTTGCCTCCATATTCTATAATCTACCTGGGAAACACTCTCATTGAATCCTCAGTGTCTTCAGATTCAACTAAGCTCAATAGCCACTTCCTTGAAAATCTGTGCCTTGAAACTCTTCTTCATAACACTTTCTATACTAGTTAAGAGTTTTTCATTGCAACTTTACAATCCTTTCTAAGTAATTTATCAGAAAAGGAATTTATAAGGATTTGAACTCATCTAAATAGAAAAAGTCATTCTGATAAGAGAAAGATGCTATTTACCTAAGTACAGCTCTTGAAATCTATTCATGTGATTTTATACATAGAGATTATTCTGAAAATGCAGCTGTTAGCTCCCCCGCTCCCCACAAAATGACAAAACAAATTTATGAAGTAAAGTCTATTCCTCATTGCTAATTTCTTTAAAGGCTAACAGCTCCTGCCTGACTCTGGTTTCATTAGCATTTAAAAATTTCTATGAAAGTCATCAGTGAGGTCCTTAATTCTCTGTATCTACCAGTTATCTACATGCAGATATGTTTTTGTCTTCTGTTCGATCCAAAGTTTATGATATCTATTCTTAGGCACCCGGAGAGGTTCAATTTCTTCGAAAATTCCTCTTTAGAAATGAATTTTTGTACCACTCAATGGAAACAGAAGTAAAACTCTCCCACAGGCCACTGTTCCCTGAGTTCAAGATCCTCTTAGTTCATTTCTATCCTAGATCACAGTCATTATTTTCTCGCTAATTATGGACAAACAACAAATGTAACAACCACCATTATACCACAGATACAACTGTATGGTAAAGAAAAGGGAAAAAATGTTAATGTAAGATGCAGCAGGCAAAGAAATAGAGGCAGAGCCAAGAGTTCTTGTTTATACAGCTGGTCTTGAGGCCATAACTGATATTTTCCTCCCCTACCACCTATTTTATGTTTTGCCTATCTTTGGCTCACACTGAAGCTGCTTGAAGTTCTTTGCCTGATGGGGCAACACATCTTTATTTCTTCAGGGATTGAATCCTTAGTGGTCCTGTCTGTGGTGGGTTGCTATAGTCAGCTGATAATTTTCACCACTGCACATGGTACACAACAAAGGACCCCTGGGGATCTCTTGTGGTCCAGCTGTACTTCTCCCAGCTTCTATTGTGAAACAGTGATCCTGTTTCCTTTCCTTTTGGTAGCCAAGCTCAGTTAGCCCTGCACAGGGTTTCTTAGTTTCTCAGCTGCCACACTATTGACATTTGGGACTGACAAATTCTTTGTTGTGTGTGGGCGGTTGTCTTGTGCATTGTAAAATGTTTAGCAGTATCCTTGGCTTTTATTCACTAGATATTAGTAGCAATCCTACTTCCACTCCTCAGTTAGGACAGCTAAAAAGGTCCCCAGACATTGCCAAACATGTGAGAGGAGAATCACCTTTTGCTGAGAACCACTGGGTTGGCAGTTTGAGGGCCCTAAAGAGACAAATGAGGGTCTCAAGCCAGTGTTCCTTCGTGAACGCTCTTCTCCCTTGTTCTATCACTTCTTCACTTGCAAAGTCTATGCCTGGAATGGGAAGATCCTTCAAATTGCAGCCATACCAGAACTATTGACAGTCAATTTACCAGGAGAGTACGAAGGAGTGATTCATTCAAGGAAGGGATGCTAAGCAGAATGGCATATAAGCAATAAACTTGTCATAGAAAACTTGAGCTCTGTAGAGAGGAAGGAAAAAATCACCATGCCCCAGTATTCAAAAACACTGTTAATATTTTTCTAAATAATGCTTCCACCTTTATTATAATGTAATTTATTATAAACAATTTGGAAAAAAATAATACTTCTCATAATTTTATCAGAAAAACACACATTTAACATTGAGATATATTTGCTTCAAGTCTTTAAAACCAAAGTTAAAACCTATATATTTTATTGTAAAAGTAATAGTTGATTATTGTTATATCCAAGCATTATAGGAATACATACCTTAGAAAGTATATGTTCTCCCTGTTCCTGATCCCCAGATATAACCACTGTTAACATTTTGTTGTATTCCTGCCCATATTCTTTTCCACATGTAACCCAAATCACGTTAAAAAATTCATGAATAGATTCTTACTCTAAATACTGTTTTGCAACTTGCCCTTTTTTTCTGATGAGATATCCTGAATACCTTTTAATGTGAATATGTAAATTTGCCTCATTCTTTTGAACTCAGTATCTTATTCTACTGTGTATAACCTTATTTATTTATTTATTTTTGAAATGGAGTCTCACTCTGTCACCCATGCCGGAGTGCTGTGGTGTAATAGCTCACTGCGACCTCTGCTGCTCAAGTTCAAGTGATTCTCCTGCCTCAGCCTCCCAAGTAGCTGGGATTACAGGCACCTGCCACTGTGCCTGGCTAGTTTTTGTAATTTTAGTGCAGACGGGGTTTCACCATCTTGGCCAGGCTGGTCTTGAACTCCTGACCTTGTGATCCAACCACCTTGGCCTCCCAAAGAGCTGTGATTACAGGCATGAGCCACTGTGCCTGGCTCCTAATTTATTTAACTAATGTATTGGTGGACATTTAAATAATTTCCAATTTTTAGATGTTATAGTGATGCTAAGAGCATCTTATATATGTGGGTATGTAAGGTATTGTTAAAACTAATACAAAAGAGTAAAGGCCAGTTGCAAAATATAAGAATATTGTAGGCCAGGCATAGTGGCTCACGCCTGTAGTCCCACATCACTGTACTCCAGCCTGGTGACAGAGCGAGACTCTGTCTCAAAAAAAAAGAATATCGTACAAAGAGGAGGGGAGGGGTATGTGGCTTTCCAGAGATTGAGCTATATTATAAAGTTATAGTAATTAGGGCAATGTGCTATTAGTAGAAGGGTAAGCTAACAGACCACTGGAACGGAACAGGAAACCAAGAGACAGACCCATGTATAAATGGGCTATATAACCACTGTGTTGTTACAAATCAGTGGAGAAATGATAAAATATTCAATATGTGGTCCTGAGACAATCATTTACCAATATATAATACTAATTCCAAGTGGATTCACCACCTAAGTGGAAAAAGAAAAGTTTTAAAACTTTTATAGGAAACTACAGGGTAATATTTTTGTAGTTTTGATATAAGACAGAATTGATTAAACAAGGCATAAAATATACAAATTGAAAAGACTGATACATTTGATTATATTAAAGATTTTAAAACTTCCTTTCAACCAAAGTTACTATAATAAAAAGGCAAGCTACAGATAGGGATAATATATTTGCATATCATTTATTCATTCACTCAACAAATATGTATTTTTTTCTTTTCTTTTTGTTTGAGACAAAGTCTCACTCTGTTGCCCAGGCTGGAGTGCAGTGTTACAGTCTTGGCTCACTGCACTCTCCACCTCCGGGGTTCAAGTGATTCTCCTGCCTCAGCCTCCTGAGTAGCTGGGAATACAGGCATGTACCACCATGCCCAACCAATTTTTGTATTTTTAGTAGAGACAAGGTTTCATCATGTTGGCCAGGCTGGTCTTGAGCTCCTGATCTCAGGTGATCCACCTACCTCAGCCTCCCAAAGTGCTGGGATTACAGGCGTGAGCCCCCGAGCCCGGCCTCATTTGGCAAGTGTGTATTGAGTGTGCAGTATGTGCAGATGCTATCCTAGGCAGTGGAGATATCACAAAGAATAAAACAGACAAATCCCTATTTACATGGAGTTTGCTTTCCAGTGGAAAAGACAGTGAGTAAAATAGTACAATACGTTATATATATGATTAAAAAAAAACATGGAAGGGAGATAGGAAGTGCCAGGAAGGACATGGACTGCCATTTTAGATAGGATGGCTAGGAAGGTGTGCTAGTTTTCTATTGCTACTATAACAAATTATTACAAACTCAGTTGGCTTAAAGCAACACAAATTTGTTATCTTACAATTGTGGAAAAGGGACTTACTGGATTAAAATCAGGGTCAGTAAACCTGGGTTTCTTCCTGAGGTTCTAGGGGAGAATCTGTGTCCTCACATTTCCTAGCTTGTAGTGGCTTCTTGCATTCCTTGGATCATGCCTCCTCCACCTCCGCCTCCACCCCAGACAGCAATCTCATCACTTGAATCTGTGTTCATTATGACATCTCCTTCTCTCTCTTGCCTCCCCCTTGCACTTATAAGGACCCTTGTGATTATACTGGGCCCTCTTGGATAATCCAGGATAATTCCCACCTCAAGATCCTTAAATATAATCACCTTTGCAAAGTCACTTTTGGCATTAAGGTAACACATTGACAGGTTCTGGGGATAAGGATGTGGACATCTTTGAAGGCCATTATTTGGGCTACTATAGAAGGTCTCAATGAGGTGACATTTCTTCATGAAGGAAGAAGGGAGCAAGAAATCTGTGGGAAGAATAATCCAAGCAGACAGAGTAGATGGTGCTAAGGCCTTGAGGCAGGACCATGCCTAATCTGTTTCTGAGCAGAAAAGAGGACAAAACAAAGTTAGCAAATAGTACATAAAAGGTAATGGAATGGTGGTGAGGGCCCCATTATGTAGGGCCTTGTAACAACTGTGACCTTTACTCTGAGGGAGATGAGAGTCCTTGTAGAGTATACTTAGTGCAGTGACATTATCTGATATATGTTTTAATGGAATCACTCTGCCTGCTATGTGGAAAAATAGCTGAAAGTTAATCAAACTTGTAAGTGGGAGACCAGTGTATCAATGATGTATTGTTGCATAACAAGCTATCCCAAAACTGAAGAACTTTAAAACAACAATTTATTATTTTCATGATTCTTTGGGTTGGCTGGATGGATCCTTTGCTCCACAGTGGGGATTGCTGGGTTCTTCATGCAGATGCATTCGGGAGTGAGTTTGGCTGTTACTGGTATGTCCAACATGGCTTCAGTCGTGTGTCTGGTGCCTCAGGTGGGTTGTCTGGAAGGAATGGGGGCGGTTAAGGCTTCACTTGCGAATGGGCAATCAGAATCCCCACGTGGTGGCTCAAAGTTCCAAGAGAGCTAAAGTAGAAGGTGTCAAGCCTCCTTAAGGGCTAGGCCCGGAATTGGCTCAGCATCATGTCTTCAAATTCTATTGGTCAAAGCAAGCCAAAAGGCCAGCTCAGTTTCAAGAGGGGAATGGACTGCATCTCAATGAGGAGACTGACATCTGTATATAGTTAGGAGGATATTGCTGTATTTCAAGTGAGAGATGACAGTAACTTGAGTTAAGGTACTAACAGAATTTGGGGAGACTGGTTGTAATCTGAATATGTTTTGAAGGTAGATCAAGCTGCCATAATAAAGTAGCACAGACTGGGTGGCTTCAACAACAGAAGTTGATATTCTCAACAGCACAAGACTGGAAGTTGAAGATCAGGGTATCAGCATGATTGTGTTTTGGTGAGGACTCTCTTCCTGACTTGTAGATAACCAAGCTCTTCTTGCTGTGTCTTCAAATAGCCTTTCCTTAGTGTATGTGCATGGACAGAGAAAGAGATCTTTTCTTATAAAGCTACCAATCCTAATGGATCAAAACAATACCTTTATGACTTCATTTAACCTTACTTTTCTTCTAAAAGTCCTGTCTCCAATTATAGTCACACTAAGGGTTAGGCTTTAACATGAATTTGGGAAGGGTGGTCACAGTTCAGTCCATAGCAAATAGGATATGGAATGTGAAAGAAAGAGGAGTCTAAGATGACTCTAGGTTTTAGTCTGTTCTGCTGGAAGAATAGAAATTAACTGAAATAGGGAACACTGCTGAAGACGTAGGTTTTGGAAGATGGTTATGTTCAGTTTTAGACATCTTAATTTAGATAAGCATGTTAGACACTCAAGAGAATATATTAAGTAGGTAATTTGATATGAGTTTGGACTGAATATATGAGTTTTCTAAACTGATGATATAAAGTGGGGAAACTGTTAGATTATAGATGGCATTTAAAACCATAAGAATGGGTTCAACAAGAAAGTGTAATAGAGAAGAGAGGAGGACTTCTGGAGCAATTCAGTGTTTGGGGAGGTGAGGAGAAACCATACAGGACTAGGAAGTGGCTACTTAGTTATTATAGAAGGAGAGTCAAGAGAATGTGGTTTTTAGACACAGGAAATGACAACTGTTTTAAATGCTGCTTCAGGGTCAAGTGAGATGAGGAGTAAGAATTGACCCTCAGATTTAGCAATGTGGAAGTCCCTGCAAAATCCCTAGATTTTGACAGGAGCAGTTTCTGAAGAGTGGTGGGGTGAAAGCCTGATTACAGATAGATCAAGAAGAATGGGAGAAGTAGAGATAGTAAATGTTTGTGTCCTCTACGGCAGCAATCACATTGTCAGGAATAAACCAGATACAGAAATCTTTGTTGAAATATTGTCATACCTATAAAGTACATTACATACTTTTTTATTATGGAGTATTAAAAATAAACTTAAGCCATATTGTTTAATGCTTTTCCCTAATAATAACATTGAATTATCTATATATTTACATGCATATAGTAAATGTACATTTATATACGGTATATTTACAAGACTTGAAAGGAATGTTTCCTATTACTCTTTTAAAAACTTGTTTTAACAGCTTGATTGAAATATAACTCACATGTAATTCACCATTTAAACTGACTGATTCAATAATTTGTAGTATATTCACAGATAGGTGAAACAATCACCCCCGTCAATTTAAGAATATTTCCATCGCCACACAAAGAAACCCCACATCCTTTAGCTGTCACCTCTCCACCTGTTTCATGGCCCCTACCCTAAGCAACCATGAATCTACTTTCTATCTATAGATTTGCCTATTTTGGACATTTTATATCAATGGAATCACACAATAAGTGGTCTTCTGTGACTGACTCCCTTCGCTCAGCATGTTCTCAAGTTTCATCCATGTTGCAGCATGGTTAGCACTTCATTCCTTTTTACTGCCAAATGATATATCATTTTGTTTATCCATTTATCTACTGATGAACATTTGGGTTATTTCTTTTTGGTTATTGTGAGTAGTGCTGCTATGAACATTTGTGTTCAAGGTATATAGTTAGCAGTGGAATTTCTGGGTCATATGGTAATTCCATGTCCAACTCTTTGAGGAACTACCAAATTGTCTTCTAGAGTGGCTGTACCATTTCACATTCCTACCAGCAATTGATCAGGGCTCCAATTTCTTCATATCCTCACCAATTATTGTTTTCTGTCTTCTTTTTAAATATAGTCATCCTAGGGGATTGAAGTGACATCTCATTGTGGTTTTTATCCATCATTCTTTACTTCTTCAATACCAGCTTCCCTCTCCTGGGTTATAAAACTGGAACATCCTTTTCTCCTACTACATCCTAGTATTGCTTGAGAAATAAAGCTGTGAATTTATTTACAATAAAGGTAAGGTGTACACTTCCCAAAACCACTCTGGATCCCATAGATATCTTTTAAATATTATGGTTATCTTTTAAATAACAGAAACTCTAGATTCTTAAAATTCTCCATGATCTCTTCTATCCCAGGATTTATTTATTTATTTAATAACTAAATAAGGGAAATGCTGAAACAGATAATCTCTTAATTATCTTCTCTTTACTTGATTATATGATTTTTTTTTTTTGAGATGTTGTCTCACCATCACCCACCTGGAGTGCAGTGGCACAATCTTGGCTCACTGCAACCTCCACCTCCCAGGTTCAAGCAATTCTCCTGCCTCAGACTCCCAAGTAGCTGGGACTACAGGCATGTGCCACCACACCTGGCTAATTTTTTTGTTTTTATTTTTAGTAGAGATGGGGTTTCATAGTGTTAGCCAGGATGGTCTTGATCTCCTGACCTTGTGATCTACCTGCCTCAGCCTCCCAAAGTGCTGGGATTACAGGAGTGAGCCACTGTGCCCGGCTATGATTTTCTTTCAATATCCAAAACCAGTTTTTGAGGTTAAGTCTTGCTCTGTGGCCCAGGCTGGAGGTCAGTGGCACAATGTCAGCTTACTGCAACCTCTGCCTCCTGGGTTTAAGCAATTCTCCTGCCTCAGCCTCTGGTGATTACAGGTGCATGCCACCATGCTCAGGTAATTTTTGTATTTTTCAGTAGACACAGCATTTCACCATGTTGGCCAAGCTGGTCTAGAACTCCTGACCTCAAATGATCCACCTGCCTTGGCTTCTCAAATCAGTTTAGATATGTGATTTTAATCTAAGGGTGACCAATGAGAGGATTTATGAACTAACAATAGTGCAGTTGAAAGGCTTAGTGCTTTATTCAGAGTCAAATACAGGCAATTAGAATGCAACAGGAGGCCAGGCACAGTGGCTCACTGTAATCCCAGCACTTTGGGAGGCCTAGGCAGGTGGATCACTTGAGCCCAGGAATTTGAGACTAGCCTGGGCAATATGGCGAATCCCCGTCGTCTCCACAAAATACAGAAAACAAAAAAATAGCCTGGCTTAGTAGCATACGGCTATAGCCAGAGGATCACTTGAGCCCAGGGAGGTCGAGGCTGTAGTGAGTGAGCCATGTACTGCACCCTGGGTGACAGAATGAAACCGTGTCTCGGAAAAAAAAAAAAAAAGCAACGAGTAAAAACATCAGAGGTGAGATCTTACTAAAAATCTTTACCTTCCTCTCCCTGACTTGGGGTGGTAGTCTTCCTTTAAAAAACAAACAAAAAATCGTTTGCCAAGTACCAAAACTATGTGTTTGAATTTGCTACAGACGTCGAAATCTATTTCCTGACGAAGGAGTAGCTACAAGTTGGGACACCTGGGGAAGCCTGGGGTAAACGCATATGCAAATAAGTGCTGGGAAAGTGCTCCTGGGATTCACCTCCCTTAAATACTTTCAGAAGTCTTTATAGGTTGTGAAACTTAGTATTCTAATCATTACAATTATGGGAAAGAGTGGAAAGCAGTTCAGGTAACATAGCTGTAGTTGAACAGGCTAGGGGAGTAGTGACTGGAGAAATAAAAGAAATATAGTTGATCCAGGTTTTGGAAAGTTGAGATCTTGCTATTCCAGGAGAGTTAGAAAAAAAATACCCTTTTCACCGACTATGATACAGTAAACTAAGTACTGACTCTGAAAGTGTTCATAAGTACTGGCTTCCTTGGATCTAAAGGGAGTCACATTAAAGTGGCTAGATTTGTATCAGGGCTGCCTTTTTTTTTTTTTTTTTTTTTTGCATGGTCAAATTATTTCTAATCAGAGTAGGGGGAATACTGGTAGATCAGACGTCACTCAAACTCATGAGAATTATCTGTTCAACAGCCGCAAAGCAAGTAGCCCAACAAGCAGGGTCCCCAGGAGCCTACTTTATCCTCAAGGAATCTGCTCAATCAATTCTGTATTCACAGAGCTGCGGAGGGATGAGTGGTGGTTACCTTCCTGCCACAGCAGAATGTGCCTTGTAGTTACTGCCATATTCTAGCCAAGTTATTTCATTACTGTTCTTTTGTTCCTAAATTAACAAGAAGAAAAGACTGTGTGTACAACACATGACTACAATATAGAGATTATTTAGAGAAAGCTTAAAATGTACTTGTGTTTTCTCTACTAGGCCTAGGGCACCCCACTTACCAAGACTTGGCCTGAGTTTCTCTCTAGAGGGTGCTGAATTGCCACCTACTTACCCATCCTGATGCCAGGAACATGATTCTTCAAGAAACATTGATAGAGGGTTACAAGGCGCAGGATCACAGCGCTGAGAAGCACTGGGGCTAGGGTGGGCACAAAGTCTAGATATGACAGTACCTGCCCATAATGAAAGGCCCACAGTTTAGTGGAACACACCTGCTGTTACCTTTCTCTCTGTCATATTTTCTGTTTGGGAGAGCCCTGGTGGGAGAGGAGTATGGCATCTAATATTTAATTGAGCATTTATATGTGAAAGAACGTCTTCACGAGCCTTAACTCCTTTCATCCTCAAATAACCCTATTGGGCGGATACTATTCTATCCCTATGTTACAGATAAGGAAACTGAGGCAGAGAGGTTGCTTACTTCATCAAGGTCGCCCAACCACTCTGTGGAGGCAAACTGAACATCGGCTGTTTGGCTTCTGAGAGCCAGTGGGGAGGAAGGGGAAGCGAAGCGACAGAGGGCGGTGGAGGAGGGAGAAGGTGGGAGACGGGCAGGGGAAAAGGTGGGAGGAGACTCGAAGGGCAGGCCTTTATGAGAGAAAGCAGTATTAACACCATCCACTGATCGACTCGCATATTTCCATCACTCAAAGCGCCTGGGAAAGTTAAAAAACTCCTAGCTCTGTAAGTTTCTGCCTGGATCCTGAAAAAACCTTCCCAGATGCCCCGAGGAACTCGAGGGCTCGCTTCTTTCTCACACCTCTGGCTGGGGCTCCAGGGGTCCCGCTGCCGCGGACGAACTACAACCCCTACGATGCACCGCGCGCCAAGTTGGGCCCACGCTGAGGGAAGGGTAAGTGTCCCGAAGGTGCCTTCAGAAAAAAATTACGAACGTTTTTCGTCGCTTTCCCACGATCACACGATCTCAGCTCCAGGAGGACGCATCGTCTTCTTATTAACAGTGCATGCTGTGAGGCGTGTAGAGTCGCTTCTGTCTTCAGGCACAGCAAAAGGCGGCCGCGATAGCAACGCGCGCGCTGGGTCCCCCGACCAGGCGGGGGGCGGAGCCAGAGGCGGTGGGACCCCGGACGCAGGCCGGAAGTACGCGAGGGGCGACTTCCGGCCGCTGCGTAGTAGTTGGCGCGGCTGCGAAGGGCGCCTTCGTAAGCTGTGTTTTTAGCCTCGGTCGGCCTGCATCTTGCGCCTTCCTCTCGCTCAAGGTCCTTCAGTCTCCACTCGTCTCACCGTAGGCTGTGACGACATGAGCAACAAAGAAGGTGGCGTCCTCAACAACATGGGGCGTTATTTATCCAGAGGGGGAGGTTCTCCAGTCTTTTTAGGCGATTATCCCCTTTTCACCCTTGAAGGATGCTTTCGTCCCTTGCAGACTCGGGGGCGGTAGCCCTGGTTCTCTCCCCGGCCGGATTGGCCCTGTTTACACATCTCTTTTTCTTAAATCTTCGAGGTGTAATTTTATCCTAGTTCAGTAATTACTGTAATGTCAGCTCAAAGCACCAGTTGGTGGAGGCTTGGATGGTTTGCTTGGAAAGGCCTGGGCAGCATCTCTATCAGTCTGCGGGGAAAGCCTCTAAGTCGAGGGCCCCGTGGGTATCTGGTTTTAAAGGGAGGAGGAGGTTTGCCTATGTTCTGTTTTGCAAACTCGTGGTGATGGAAGATTTCTTTAACTTTTTTTCTTCTCCACGTAAGGATCAGGAGGGTTCAGGAAAAGGAAGCATGACAATTTCCCACATAACCAAAGAAGAGAAGGGAAGGATGTTAATTCATCTTCACCTGTGATGTTGGCCTTTAAATGTAAGTTCTGTGCAATGTAAGTTGGTGAAGGGGTGAGAACAAAATTATTTAGCCATGGTTATGCGCAAGAAAACAGTCCATAAGAATTTACATGTCAAAATTTAGCTGGAAGTTTTGTGATGGTGTTAGATCTACCCTAAAAGTCTGGTTTCCAAAGGCCTTCACTTTCATGTCCCGTTAAGAGAAATATTAATATTAGTAATCAGGTAAACATGACTTAAACACAAGAAACATTAAACATTAGCTAATATTAGACGTGCCATATACTCAAGAATTGTGTACCTGATATTTACTCATATGTTATATGCTAAAATATATTTTCATTTAGTGTATATTTGTTTCCTCTACTAGACTTGAAGATAGGGACGGTATCTTTGTTTTAACTGTAATACTTTGCACAGAATGGGAGCTTGTTATCTATTAGTAAATTTTGTATATCTATATACACGTATTTTCACAGTCCCCT
This sequence comes from Cacajao melanocephalus, assembly GCA_963573385.1. NCBI lineage: Eukaryota > Metazoa > Chordata > Mammalia > Primates > Pitheciidae > Cacajao > Cacajao melanocephalus. The sequence continues at coordinate 61,361 of CAUYLG010050580.1, forward strand.
TTTCTTAGCGTATTAACTTGGACAAGTTATTCCTCATGTCAAAACAAAACAAAATCCCCTTCCTTTTGTCCCCTTTTATCCATTATCCCATAACTTATATTTCTGTGATTAAGGAATCTGGGAAGGGCTTAGCTGGTTGATGAGTCCGATTTGCAGTCTCCTGAAACCTTGATTCTGAAACCTAGATTGGGGCAGAAGGATCCACAGCTGTTGACCGTTTGGGCCTTTTGCCTGCAATCAGCTCTCTGTTCCTGTCCACATGGACTTCCTGTGCTGCTTAGGTGTCCTTGGGTGTAGCATCTGGCTTCCTTCAGAGAGAGAGAGAGAATGTGCAAGAGTGCAAGGAGGAAACCATAATCTCATTATGTCCTAATCTCAGACATCAGACACTGTCATTTTTGTCACATTGTGTTTGTTAGAAGGGAGGCAGTAAACTTCCTCACTTCCTCAGACAAAAATGGAAAAACAAACAAAAACTAACAACAACAAAAAAAACTGCCTCACATTGAGGGGGAAGGAAATTATATCCCACCCTTTGGAGGGAGGAGTCTCAAGTGATTTGTGGATATATTTTAAAACTACCATAGTATCTACTGTGATCTTCAGAAATTTAAGACACCTGGCCGTAATTGAATAAAGAGCATAGTGATACAGAAGGCGGAGTTGCTTCTAACTTGGTGTCCTCATTACGCATCTGCTGAAGTACAATTTTTTTTTTTTTTTTTTTTTGGAGACAGAGTCTCCCTGTCACACAGGCTGGAGTGCAGTGGCATGATCTCAGCTCACTGCAAAACCTCTGCCTCCTGGGCTCAAGCCGTTCTCCTTCCTCAGCCTCCTGAGTGGCTGAGACTACAGGTGTGTGCCCCCATGCCTGGCTGATTTTTAAAAAATACTTTGTAGAGACAGGGTTTTACCATGTTGCCCAGGCTGGTGTTAAACTCCCGAGCTCAAGCAGCCCTCCTGCCTCGGCCTCTCAAAGTGCTGGGATTATAGGTGTGAGCCACTGTGCTTGGCCTGAAGTACAGTTTTCTTTAAGATGTAGCTCAAGTAGCTTCTTTCCTTTGAACACATTCTGATTTTTCTCTCAAGCCGAATTGGTGACTAACATTATGAAATTTTTACTGAGCATCTGCTGTGTTCTAGCATGTATTAGTAGTGAACAAGAAACGTGGTGTCTGCTGTCCCAAACCTCTTACGTATATTTGTTGTAGCATGATAACATTTTATTTGTTTACATCTCTGTCCCACATACAGGCCTGAGCTTCTTGAGGATAGGAACTGTACCTTATTTTGTGTTCATAGTATCTGACTTACAGTGGTCATTAATACAGCCGTAATAAATAATGAATACATATTGATTATCTTGAAATATTAGGCAAAATCCTGGCCTAATTATTATCTAAGTAATAAAAGACCAGATATATTTAGGTCCTTGTCAGCTACGAATTTAGTTAATAGTTTAAATACGTTCTTGTTTTTTTTCTGGTTCATGCAGTATACCTGATTTGGTGGGTGTTTCCTATGGGCCAGGCAACTTTTGGGGCTGTGGAGCGAAAAGACTTCTGAAATAAAGGCATTAAGAGAGTTAAGTGGTTAAAGGGTATTTCAGTGTATAGAGCTTGATAAGTTCAGAAACTTTATACTTGAGATTTGCTAAATAAATAGGTCTTACATGTTTTTACCACAATTAGCTGGGCAAGATGGCGTGTGCCTCTAGTATGCTTATAGTCCTAGCTACTCCGGAGGGGCTGGGGCAGGAGGACTGTTTGAACCTAGAAGTTTGAGACTGCAGTGGGCTGTGATTGGACCACTGCACTCTAGCCTGGGCGACAGACCCTGACTCAAAAAAAAAAAAAAAAAGAGCCTAACTGTGTAAGGTGATGGATATGTTAATTAGCTTGATAGTGGCAATCATTTCACAGTATATATCAGAGTGTCATGGTATGTACTATATATATACACACACACCGAGTTTTGGTTTTTTTTTTGTTGTTTGTTTGTTTGTTTGGAGATAGCGCCTTACTCTGACCCAGGCTGAAGTGCAGTGGCACGATCTTCACTCACTGCAACCATAGCCTCTTGGGCTCAGGTGATCCTCCCACCTCAGCCTCCCCAGTAGCTGGGACTACAGGCATATGCCACCATGCATGGCTAATTTTTAAATATTTTCTAGAGACAGGGTCTCACTATGTTGCCACTGCAGGTCCTAAACTCCTGGGCTTAAGTGATCCATCCCCTTTGGCTTCTCAAAGTGCTGGGATTACGGTCATGAGCAACCATGCCTGGCCTTAGAATTTTTAATTGTCAATTATACCCCAATAAAGGTGGGAAAAAAGGCAGGAAGTCAAAACAGGGAAAATTTTTAATAAATTTGAAAAAGTATAAGTTTCATTTTTTTGGATATATTTATATTATTAATATATGTGGTTAAAGTAACTTTTAAAACTTTATGTAACTTTTTGTTACATAAAAGTAATTTTTGTTTAATTACATAAAAGTAATTATGTATCACTTGTGATAATGTCTTGTTTACTAAGTTCCTTTTTTACGACTTGTACAGTATTCCCATTGTGAGACTGAGTGGTAAAACCCAGTTAAATCATGCCTGTATTTAAACAAAATATTTTAGTTACTAGAAGGGCCTTTTTGATTTACATGTAATTTAGAAATAGATGATTTTATTCTCTTCATTTTTATAAAGTATATAATAGTTGCTTTCTTACATACAGAGACAGTACTTTTAGGTACAGACTGTTTCTGCCTTCGCAGTGGCTCATACCTGTAATCTCAGCACTTTGGGAGGCTGAGGTGGGTGGATCATGAGGTCAGGAGTTCAAGACCAGCCTGACCAACATGGTGAAACCCCATCTTTACTAAAAATACAAAAATTAGCCAGGCGTGGTGGCGGACACCCAGCTACTTGGGAGGCTGAGGCAGAGAATTGCTTGAACCTGGGAGGCAGAGGTGGTAGTGAGCCGAGGTTGTGCCACTGCATTCCAGCCTGGTCAACAGAGTGAGACTCTGTCTCCAAAAAAAATATATATATAGATTTAAATCATTTCCCCGTTTTTTTTCCATTCGTAAGATTTACCAAACGTTTTGGAAAAGTTTAACATAAAAGCTTACAGGTCTGTTGGAGGAGATTTAAAAGGGATTACATAGGAAGTCTTTTTTTTTTTTTCTGAGATGGACTCTCACTCTGTCCTGCAGGCTGGTGTGCAGTGGTGTGATCTCGTCTCATTGCAGCCTCCGCCTCCTGGGTTCAAGTGATTCGCCTCAGCTTTCCAAGTAGCTGGAACTACAGGCATGTGCCACCATGCCTGGCTAGTTTTTATATTTTTAGTAGAGATGGAGTTTCACTATATGTTGGCTAGGCTCGTCTCCAACTCCTGACCTCAAGTGATCCACCCACCTCAGCCTCCCAAAGTGCAGCGATTATAGGCATGAGCCATCACACCCGGCCCAGGAAGTCTTTAATGAGAAGCACTAGATTCCTGAGAAAATTTCATGGGATGGTGTAGTTTGTTCAACTCAAACTTAAACCCAGGATCTTTAATGTCTGAGCAACCACTTTGCTATCAAAGTTTGAGTTAATTGCATTAAAAGGGGTTATCAGATGAATATTCTATTGTTGAATCATCTGAGTAAAGAAATATTGTCTCTTAAAATTTATTTTGACGTAATCTCAAATTTTAAAAATTGGAAGACTAATGCATTTGGAAAAAAAGAACAGAGAACTTCCATATATCCTTGACTTTAGATTGACCAATTTTTAACATTTTGCCACTTTGGCTTTATTATTTTCTTTATATATGTAAATTTATATGTCTAAACGTACATTTATTCTAAACTGTTTAAGAACAAGTTGCATTCATCATACCCCTTTACTCGTTAATACTTCAGAATATATTTCCTAGGAGGAAGATTATTCTCTTGTATAACTACAGTATTGTTACTAAGTTCAGGAGATTTAAGCTGACACAGTACCTGAATCTACAGTGCATACTCTGACAGTTGTCTCAATAATGTTCCTTCTAGCTTCTTTTCTCTCTAGTCCAGTAATCTAGGACAGGGTCACATGTTACACTGTATTGTCTCTTTTTAATTTTCTGTGATCTGGAACAGTGTCTCAGTCTTTCTTTGTCTTTCATGACAGTGATATTGATTGAAGAATATAGGTCTTATTTAATAGAATATTCCTCAACTTGGATTTGATTAATATTCTGTCATGATTAGGTTCAGGTTATGCATCCCTGGCTGGAATACTACATAAATGATTTTTTTTCTTTCGGGGGTTATTGCAGGGGATTAAGTAATGTAAGGCTTCATAAGGAGTTTGGAGTTTGTTAAATGTAATGCAGAGTCATTAGAGAGTCTTAAAAACTAAAGTATATTTTAGAAATGTCACTCTGGCAGTTATAGAAAGACAAGGTGGGCAGAAGCAGACCAGGCCAGAGACTATTTTGTAGTACAGGTACAGTAAGGTACAGTAAGGTAACTTAGAGGTAATGAAGTAATAAAGTAACTTAGATTTGGATGAGAGTTACGAAGCTGGTAAGACAGATTCAAGGGTGCTTTAAAAAATTATATTACTATTAGTAATTTCTATTTTATTAATTCCAATTGCATTAGCATACATTTCAAAAAGTAATAGCTAAGAAGCAAAGTAGTAAGATGTTATTCCATGTTAGGGGCAGTGTTTATTGGGCACATGAATTTACAATTCCTTTTCAACAATTTCTTAGTTCCCAGGAGATTGCATACTCCTGGTCACATTTATCTCAAACCTCAACAAATGCTCTTATTCAGTATGTTATACTGCTTTTGACTTCAGCAAGCAGTTCAATCAGGAAACGTTTTATGAACATCTGCTGCTAGACACAGATCTATGCTCTGATACATGGTGAAACAAGTAAATTTACAAGTAAATAATGATATAGTTTTAGCTAGTGAAGGATAAATGTAAATCAGCGAAGCATGGTAAGGAATGGAAAGTAAGGGAGGAGGGAGGCAGGTGATTCTTAAGCAGTCCTTGAGCAGAATGATATTTGAATGATGAAAGTGAAACTTGAGATGATTGGAGGGAATGGTGTTGTAGAGAGAGGCAGTGGCAAAAATAGAGGCATCAAGAAAGGTGCAAGCTTAGAGAATCAGGACCGGCAAGAAGACACAGTCTGACTGACTGGTGAGCTAAGGGCAGGATATGAGGCAGGTTAATGTGTTGGAGGCATGAATTTACTATGTAAACATTCTAGATTCTGCAGATTATTTTTCCCATATGTAATGTAATCTTTCTGTAGACTCCCAGTTGTTGTACTGTTCTTTTATATGTTACTTGTATATGTAATGTACTGTATGAATAACGTCGTGTAGCTTTGTGTTCTAGAAACTGTTTTCCTTCAGTTAAATTTATTTAATACTTTTTGCTCTAAGTATGTTCACAAAATTTTAGATAAAATCTTTTAAACAATAATAAGTAATTATTTTGTTAATTGTTAAGAATTTTAGTAAGGAAAAAATTTTGAGGCTAAAGCATCTGATAGTAGTGTAATAAAAGCTTTTATTCTTTTAAAAAGCTTAAACCACTGTTTTTGTTTGGCAGCCTCAAGTTAGGCTTTCTGTAAAAAGTTTACTAAGGTAAAATTCTTTGAGTCTCAATATTCAAGACTAAAACAAATTAAGCAGGTTAGATGAAAGTTGAGTTAGCATAAAAGGTAAGCAGATTGGCAATTATATGTAATAGATGTAAATAAAAGTATTCCATTCAGTAGTTTCCTGAGCATTAAGCGCTGATACCATACAGGTACGGAGAAAACAGTGACTGTAAGGAATCAAAGTTCCTGACATGTAAGGAGACAAATGTGTGAACATTTTCCTGAAGGCAAGACATGTTAGAATTGTGAAAATGCTTTGTTCTGTAAGGAAAAGGAGGTATGAAAGTGGGGAGGAAATCTTTTCATATGTAATATTATATCATCGGAGATTTGTGTTCATAACAATTTGACAGGTTGAAGATTAATTTCTATATGGAAGTGTTGTGTCTTCAAATTTAGTATGTAAGAATTGGACACCACAGCCTGCATTCAGCCTTTCATAGTTCTCAGAAACTCTTCTTTGTTTTCTCCTGCTTTCAGTTCTCTTCCTAGATTTCTAACATCCTGACTAATCCAATTTTCAGTTGATTTTTTCCTCAGCCTAATTAAATTTTGATATTTCTTAGTGATCGTTTTTAGATGAACTCTGCCACAACTTTCTATTGATTGCAGAACTACTTTATGATCTAGTTCTTTAGTTATAACAAAACTAACTCATGTAGTGGTTGTCTGTTTTCAGTCATTTTCCGCTTTACTATCTTTCTGAAAATAGTTGAGTATTTCTCAAGTGTATTATGCTTATGTATGCAGTATTACTACATAGTAGAACATAACATAAATTTGAGATTGTGTACATTCTAAAATAAATGGGCCAACTAGATTTTTACACAATATTTAAGTGTAATATTCATAATTTGGTAGCTTTTTTAAAAATTAAGATATAATTCACATACTATGGCATTCATTTTTAAGAAATTTGTTTCATATTCATTTTAATATATACGTGCTACCTTACTACAATTGACAGATTTTTAAAAAATCATCAGGGATTCAGGAATTTGCAAGCTTCTGTGCATTGTTGACATTTGCAGAAATTATCAGTAGATACTTAGTTTTAAAGATTTAGAAATGTGGGAACATTAAGTGGACCTTTCAAGGTACTTTTTAATGCTGTTAGTGATGTATAACTAGGGTGTTTGACAATTAAGAACACTGGAGTCAGTAGGTGCTAGAGATTATTTATAATGTTCACCTTTTTGTATTTTGAGAATTAGTGTCATTGCCATTGTGTTCTGCTTCTGAATGAAGTCGGGTGACCGCAGTCATTGTCTGCGTTTACATTGTGACATGCATCTTAAAAATATTGTTTGGTAGGCTTTGAGTATAGAATATACATGTTCATAATAATGTATTTTTAGCATTTCAGCAGGAACTTGATGCAAGGCATGACAAATATGAGAGACTTGTGAAACTTAGTCGAGATATAACTGTTGAAAGTAAAAGGACAATTTTTCTCCTCCATAGGATTACAAGGTGAGTAAGCATCTTTAAAATTTATTATAGTTTGATACTAGCTGTTAGAATATTCTGTGACTTTGAATGTCAGGATTAGAAGACATTAGCAGCAGGTACAATTTAAGAATTAATATTTTAATAACAATAGGTCTCAGCTGGGCGTAGTGGCTCACACCTGTAATCCCAGCACTTTGGGAGGCCAAGGTGGGCGGATCCTTGAGCTCAGGAGGTCAAGACCAGCCTGGGCAACATAGCGAAACCTTATCTGTACTAAAAATACAAAAATTAGGCGGGTTTGGTGGTGAATGCCACCCACGCTTCTGGGAGGCTTGCTTGAGCCTGGGTGGCAGAGGCTGCAATGTGCCAAGATCACACCACCGCAATCCAGCCCAAGTCACAGAGCCAGACCCTGTATAAAAAAAAAAAAAAAAAAATCTGTAGGGGTTGGGTGTACTTAAAAATAGGAAAGAAAAAGTCTTACTTTCCGAGCAGTTAGGGATTTTGTGTTTTGTTAAAATTATTCATTAATATATAGGTATTGTTTGTGAAAATATATTAAATGATTGTTTGTTAGAGCCTGTTACATTAAAGCTTTATTTGGATGATATGTGTGAAAATTTTAATATTAGATAAATGTTAAAATCTGCATAACCTATGTTCTCATTCATTTTTGAACTCATTGCAATCTGGCTTTCTGCCTCACAATTATTGAAATGCCCTTGTGCCTTCGTATTATTATTTTACATTTTTTTAGCATATGATACTGTTGACTACTTAATTCTTTTTTGGAAGTTCCTCTTTCAATTTTGTGACTTTTGTTTCAATTTTTTTTCTCTAGGACTTTACTATTTTATTTTTCTATGCAGGCTTTGTGTATTTGATAGACTTTGTGATTGCAGGTAGAAGAAGCTAGCTTAAACAGAGATGATCAACCTGTAGTAGGAATATGACAGGAGACCTTAATATTTTAGAAAAATCTATGTTACTGTATAAAGTCATCTTTTAAACCAAAAAATAATAAATGCTCATTATAGTAAATTTAGAAAAATTACAAATGACAGAAAAGTAAAGCTACTCGAGACAAATCAGTCCATAATACCCAAAGAAAACCTCTAACTAGCAGATTTCTTATTTTATGCACTATTTTTTATCATAGTTGTGATCATATTGTTCATACAGTGCTTTTTTTTTTTTTGAGGCGGAGTCTCACTCTGTTGCCCAGGCTAGAGTGCAGTGGTGCAGTCTCAGCTTACTGCAACCTCCACCTCCCAGATTCAAGAGATTCTTCTGCCTCAGCCTTCTGAGTAGCTGGGATTAAAGTCATGTACCACCACGCCCAGCTAATTTTTGTAATTTTAGTAGAGATGGGGTTTTACCATGTTGATAAGGCTAGTCTCGAACTCCTGACCTCGTGATCTGCCTGCCATGGCCTCCCAAAGTGCTGAGATTACAGGTGTGAGCCACGGCACCTGGCCTGTTCATACAGTTTTGACTAGTAAACTGCGAAAATAATAGACTTCAGAAAAATTAGAAACTTGAGAAAAATTGGAAACTTTAGAAATATTAGAAACTAGAAAAGTAAAAATACTTTATGAAAGAGGCTTGGTGTGGTGACTCATGCGTGTAATCCCAGCACTTTGGGAGGCCAAGCCAGGTGGATCACTGGAGATCAGGAGTTCGAGACCAGCCTGGCCAACATGGTGAAGTCCCATCTCTACTAAAAATACAAAAATTAGCTGGGCTTGGTGGCAGGTATCTGTAATCTTAGCTACTCAGGAGATTGAGGCAGGAGAATTGCTTGAACTCGGAGGTGGAGATTGCAGTGAGCTGAAATTGCACCATGCACTCCAGCCTGGGTGACAGAGCCAAGACTCTGTCTCAAAAAAAAAAAAAAAAAAAAAACTTTATGAAAGAAATGAGCCAGTCACAGTACACCTGAAAAAATGTTGGTGAGAAGACCTCATGTATTTTAACTATAAAATTATTTTCTTTAATAGACACAAATAACTCCTTCAGTGAGCTTCAGTAGTTTATCTTTTAAGGAATTTGCCATTTCCTCTAAGTTTTGAGATTCATTGGTGCTAATTTTTATTTTGATTTCATTTTTGACCCAAGAGTAATTTAAGTATGTTATTTTGTGTCCAGATATTTTGGAAGTTTTCCAAACAACTTTCTGGCACTCATTTCTAATTTAGTTTCATGTATTAGAGAACATACTTTCTATAATTTGAATCCTTTTAAATTTATGGAGCCTTAATTTTGGCTCAGGATACAGTCTATCTGGTAAATGTTCTGGGTGTGCTTGAAAAGATTGTGTATTCTACTATTAAGTGTAATGTTCTCTAAACACCAATTGTGGTGTTCAAGTCACTTATTTCCTTATGATTTTTTGTATACTTGTTCTGTCAATTATTGAGAGAGAGAAAGGATGACATCTCTTTAAGATAATTGTATGTTTGTCTTTCTCCTTGAAGTCCTATCAGTTTTTTCTTCAAGTATCTTGAAGCTCTTTTATTTGGTACATTAATATTTAGGATTGTTACGCATTTGATGAATTGACCCTTCATCATTATGATGGGATCCCTGGAAGTAGGCTTTGCCCGAAGTTTGATATTAATATAGCTACTCCTGTTTTCTTTTGATTAATGTTATCAGAATATATATCTTTTCATCCTTTTATTTTTAATCTATTTGTGTTTATATTTAACGTGAATTTCTTGTCTCTCTTGCTTTTTAAAAATCTATTTTGAAAATTTCTGCTTGTTAGTCCAGGTGTTTGGACCATTTACATTTAATGTAGTTATTGATATAGTTATAATTAAATCTACTATCTATTCTCTTCTTCCTGCCTTATTTTGGATAATTTTTTATGATCCCATTTCATCTTATTTGTAGGCTTATTAGCGATGCCTTTTTTGTTTTGTTTTTGTAGTGATTGTTTTGTGGTTTATAGTATACATCTTTACTTACTGTCAGCTGTTTTCACTTTGTACAGTACTGTGTTTATGAAAATTTGTGCATATAAGAATCGTGTTTTCACGTTGCATGGTTTTGTGGTAACAGTTACTTTGCAAATGAAGGTCACAGTGTTGATGTTCCCAAGTTTCAGTTAACATAGTACCATGCAAAGGAAGGACTATTTACATATCACTTCCCGTATGGTATTAGAATCTTATTAGAAGTAAATCACTCCTCAGCAATTGCATAGCATTTCACAGGTTTAAATAAAATATTGGTTGGCTGCTTGTTTGTTATTTTCATCCCTTATTCTTTCCTGTC